>JAOUQZ010000024.1:19855218-19875691 GCA_028564935.1 Neosilurus hyrtlii | reverse complement strand
CTGTACGTTATCCCTTATATAATAACCTGCTCTCTGTACGTTATTCCTTATATAATAACCTGCTCTCTGTACGTTATTCCTTATATAATAACCTGCTCTCTGTACGTTATATGCCTTATATAATAACCTGCTCTCTGTACGTTATATGCCTCATATAATGAGGCGATCGCAATACATTACATTTACAGCATTTGGCAGACGCTCTTATCCAGAGCGACTTACAATTATCAATTTTATACAACTGAGCAATTGAGGGCTAAGGGCCTCGCTCAAGGGCCCAACAGTGGTGGTAGTGGGGATCGAACCGCTGACCTTTGGATTAGTAACCCATCGCCTTAACCACCTAGCCACCACTGCCCACCTTGTCCCTCATATGCTTGACCTGCTTGCTGTTTCTTATCCTGTACATGATGATGGGCTTGCTGTTTGGAATCAATCATATAATGAGGTCCTTGTAGTTTTCATAACTTTTTCGACAGATGCTGCTATCACTTTTATTTTTTAGCAGCTATAAAGTCATTTCTTCCCAAAACACTTTTACCTTTTCTCTTAAAAGTAATAAGTGCCATAAGATTTTTTTTTCAGGCAAAACACAGCTTCTCATCTTTTTTTGACTGTTTGCCAGAATTCAGCCTTAGCGACATAACAGGTTTTCCCCAGCTGCCACACAAACGTGTCAACTCTTGGATGTGTTGTCAGCACAGCTCCGTATTTAGAAACCTACTGCATCCGCAAGTACCTTTTCCCCCAGTCCGTTCATCATCCTTGGTCCGAGAACTTTTTAGAAGTTAGTTATACTTACTGATGTAAAAGAACGGCTCTGTCCAGTGTTAGCAGAGAGGCTGAGCAAGTGTACAGTCCATCTCCAAAAGTACTTGGGAGCAAAATCTACAACGGGCACTCTGTGTGTTTCTTGCTTGTCAAATACAGACTTTAACAAGAAGTGATGTTTCACCGGATCTGAACAAGTGCATCATTATTTCACTCTGTAGCTCGATAGAAGAAAAGAGAGGTCATTTATGCTCCCTACTTTGAAGAGGTGGCTTTCATTTTTCCACTGTGATTCACTGTGGGTTTTTTTTTTTTTTGGAATAACCAATCAGAATAGCTAGGAATAACTGTTTTATCTTCACCCAGAGACCGATGTGAAAAGAGCCTTCATATAACTGTCAGCTAGACTTATTTCTATAAAGCACCTGAAACTCTTTCAGCCCATATATGAAGGGACAAATTGGCAGAAATGTGCACAAACGTGGTACTACAACAGTCATAGAACAAACATGAGCACAGCCAAGTTTATTACCTTTTTTTTTTGTAGTTTATGTTTTCATACAGAAAGCTTGGGTTTAAATACAGAAGTGCTACAAGGAGGAAAAAAGTCTCAAACATCAAAAGAAATTTAACTTTGTATTTACATACTTCCCTTCATTCCACCCTCTTCCATCAATGTGTGCGATCATGTACGCTCCGATACGCAAGAGATACACAGGAAGTCCTTCTCATTCTTCAACTGGCCAATCAGGAGATGGGTCAAAGGACACCAGCATGAAAGGTTTGGTAAAAGTCACTTTCTTCACTTTCTTCGGATCTTACACTTGTGACAGGTTGAGGAGAAAACGTCATCAAAAGAGACACATGACCTACTTTAACGTCGGAACGAAATGCTGATGTCATCATGAGGAGACAAGCTACCAAAAAGCGTTGCAGTTCCCCAACAATAGCTGGGTTGTTTTTCGCATCCTAAAATCCGTCTGTCACTGATAAAGGGAACAAATGATGCACACAGTGAAGGAGAATCCACCGCAGGGGACAGTGGGGAAGGTCACAGTCCACTGATAAGAGTCCTTGTGTCCTTTTTTTTTGTAGTCATAATCCATCTTACCCATCTGTTCAGCCAATCTACAGACATCAACTCCAGGATCCCAGTAAAAGCTCGCATATCCTGAATAGGCTGGGCAGTCGGGAAGGGGCGTCGAGGAGAGAGCAGAGCTGGGTTGAACCCTCGGGTACAGCACTGCCTCTACTCATGATTGTTCTGCTGGAGGTTCCCTGCAACGCCTGGGGTTCTGGACTGAGGACGTTGAAGAGGACAGGGAGGGACGCTACAGAACACAGTACCTCAGGATCAAGGGTTGGCTAGAGTCCCTACAGGAAGTATATTTAGTTACGGTGTAAATTTAAGAATGGCGCCTTCGTGTGGCAGTCCTGTCGAGGTGGGGGTGGGAGGTTTAAGCAAAGGGCACTATGATTGTTTGAGGCGCTTTCGGGGTGGGCCCAAGAAGGGGCACTGGGCTGATGCCAGGGAACGGTATGCCTCTGCCACCAGGTGAGGGTGAGATGCCACCATGGACTTCCAGCCGGATGTCTCCATCACATCTGACGCATGGCTGAGAGAGAGAGGGAGAGAAAGAGAGAGAGAGACAGAGAGAGAGAGAGAGAGAGAGAGAGAGAGAGAGAGAGAATCGTTTTATACACAAAATACCTCATGTTCACATGTCCTCGATTATTTTTGGCCCTGAGGGACCTAAACTGCACTATCACGCACACCAGTGGCCTTTAATGACATTTACATGCATCTGTGTGGGTTTGGGTGCGGATGGCGTGTTCTCTACTTCACCCTACCAACCGCTTGGTGTTAATAGCTCCACAAGCCCAGAATTTAACGGGAAGCTTGTTCCTGCCTCCTCATCCTCTGAACGCATTTACCCCAAATGTCCTAAAGGTTAGTTGTGAACAATGTCTTGATATTCTATGCCCGGAATGTAGGCTACAGCAGCCTAAACCCACAGCAAACACCTTGAGTCAAGCATGGACTGTTGGTAACGCAGGCAGTCTATTTTGTAGTCGTTACTCTGTTGTTTATTTATTTCTTTTTAAGGTTTCCCCCTGTCATGCTTTGTTGTGTGCCAGGATGAAGGCTGAAAGTGCTGCAGCACAACCCAGCATGCTCCACTCAAAACCCTCCAGCAATTCCTCAACAGATCAATAGCTCCACTATTACTCTGCATGGAGTCACACAGTGCCCAGGAGAGCACAAGACACTCATAAATGAATAAAAAGAAAAACGGTGATTGTGAACATACAATCATTTTAGGAAATGGGAACAGGCTGGGAAACCACTGGTGGAAGGTGGATGGGTTTGTTTATTGCACGGTGGGCATGAAATCACTAAGTAGCAGCATAAGGGATATTTTCTAGCAGGTGAACTATCTAGATCAGCGGTTATTAAAAAGATTTCACAGATGGAGTAGTAGTGTGCGGTACATCAGTGCAGGTCAAACACTATTTTCTAAATACTAGTGTTTCCACTGCAGCTGATCAAACCTACTACGGCCATGAAAAGTCTGTACGATGTGGCTGTAATGATGCTGCAGTATTCGCAAAACACAACAGAAGAAACGTGTATGATTCCGGCGTCTATGGACACAGCAAGGGTAATTATATCTGTGTAGATCCAGCAAACACAAATCAAACATCACGCAGCAGTAAAGCGCCGCAGCTCTGCCTGGGTCTCTAAAACCCTCAAAACAAACAAAATAGTAAGAGCTGGCTTAAAGACGTGTTCGGCCGTGTTGAATTGCCTCATGGTGATTTATATAGACAATCCGTTTTTCTGCATTACTGCCGCATTGATTTATTACCACTGTGGCTTTTCATATTTGAAAAAAATAACAGCACTACACCAGATTTACGCCATTTATTGAAGTGAAGATGTAGATATGTCCAGCTTCTTCTCTATTTTCATTAACCGACAACAGCAGCCTGCTTACTTTCTCTGACTGGGAGTTGACAGTCGGACACATAGACCATATCTCAAGGACGCATAAGGACAGGTTCAACACTAGCAAACCACTTCCAATAGGCTATTGACGGCTTTTCATTGAAAGAATTGGCCAAAACTAATTTGGGGCGGGTACACTAAAGCAGGAGTACATTAGATGGGCTCAAGAGAAAGCGTGTATCAATTGCCGTCATGGTTATTGATTTCTGTTTGTGGCTTGTGGTGTTATTGTTGTGGTGGGGGATTGAGAAAGGGAGGGAGGGAGGGGGAGAGAGAGAGAGAGAGAGAGAGAGAGAGAGACAGAGAGAGAGAGAGAGAGAGAGAGAGAGAAACATAAAAAGAGGAGGTCAGAGTAAGAGAGAGAGAGAGAGAGAGAGAGAGAGAGAGAGAGGGAGAAATAAAGAGAGGAAGGAGTGTGGAGGGAGAGAGAAACATAAAAAGAGGTGGTCAGAGGGGAGAGAGAGAGGGAGAGAAAAAAAACAGAGGTCAGAAAGTGAGAAACAAAAAGGAGGTCAGAGAGAGACAGAGAGAGAGAAAGGGAGACAGTGGCAGCGAGAAAGAGAGCAAGAGAGAAATCAAGAGAGAGAGAGAGAGAGAGAGAGAGAGAGACAGGAGGCCAGAGGGGGGAGAAAGAGACAGAACAGAAGGAGAAACAAAGAGAGGAAGGGGGTCAGAGGGAGAGAGAGAGAAAAACATAAAAAAAGGTTAGAGAGGGAGAGAGAAAGAGAGAGAAACAAAGAGAGGAGGTCAGAGGAGAGAGGGAGAGAAAAAGAAAAAAACAGAGGTCAGAAAGTGAGAGACAAACAAAAAGGAGGTCAGAGAGACAGAGAAAGAGAAAGGGAGAGAGTGGCAGCGAGAGAGAGCAAGAGAGAGACAGTGAGAGACAGCAAGAGAGAGAGAGAGAGAAAGAGAGAGAGAGAGAGAGAGAGAGAGAGAGAGAGAGATAACTGAAAAAGGAGTGCTAAGAAGCAACACATGCTTGCATTAGCTTGTTAAAATAAACCAAGAGATTAAAGTTGCAATATGGTGGAGAGGAAGGTTAATTATATGAGTGGGAAATATAAATAATACCTTAATAAGCAAGCGGCAGCTCCGAAGCTCCCACTGTACCACAGCCACCATGCCAGCATTTAAAATGATCTTAAAGGTTAACATTTATCAACACTTTCCCGCTCTTGCGAGGTGTGTCAGTGCAGCGTATTAGGATGCGGCGGAAAAAGACCGAGGCCGGTTTCAGGGCAGTCACTCACTAGTTGATGAAGTCGACGGCTTGGGTCTTGAGCTGATCGGCACTGTGCAGGTCAGCCAGAATCAGGATCTCCGCAGCGTTCTCCACAGACAGACTCGTACACAGAGCGTCCTCGCACATCACCTTCAAGCGCTCCAGAGCGTACTGCACACACAGAGACAGAAATATGGCCTGTAGAAACGCTTTAAACTAATTCCATTAAATTAATAATACAATATCTATAATAACCCTGATTACTGCTGGAGGGCGTGTCCTTGACAATGAGGTCGAGCTTAGTGACAATCATATCTCAGAAAACACCTGAAATTATCATAAACAATGTAATCACAAATATTGCTATTGCTAGCTGGCGACTAGCCCTACAGTAGCGAGAGGTCTACAATATGTCCGCCCAGGCTTGTGGAAGACTCTGATAACGTGTGATGAGTGCATGAGCAGTGTGTGCACCGGCAGGCCATTCAATCATTTCGTTCAAACCAAATGAAATTACGGGACGAGCTTTTTACAGTCCCGCGACTGCCGCGGATGGCAGACTTTTAATTTTTGTTATTCGAGGATTTGATTTATTCACTACTGTCAGGATGTAAAGAGGATTTCAAGAAATGTGACAAACAAAAATGCTCCTAAAATAAATTCCCTATACCGGCTTTAATCAGAAACGGGATTTAATAAACAGATGTCGGGCGTCTATTCAGATTTTTCCAGATCATGTGATACAGAATGATTACTTATCACTGGGGGATTAAATGTAGAACTTGAGATCCTAAACTGATGTAAAAATTCAGACTAGAGGGGCAGGGTGGGGGGTAGTGTTGTGCTGGGGGAGAAGATGGCTGAGCATTGACCTTTTTAAAGTCACTTAAGGTCAAAGGTAACTGTCTCAACTGAAAGCCTATACATGGTTTCCTGTTAGTGTTCCATAGTAACAGCATGTCCATCAGTAACTGTTTCCAAGTTATAAGCACTTTATCTTCAAGACTGTGTGACCGTGGCATTACAAAATCAAATAATCCCTGGGATTGAAGTACAGTGATAATTATGGGCGGAGCTACCTAAACCATAACGGCACCAAACTGAGACCAGTGTAGCAAAAACTGACCGACATAAAATGAGTGGGTGGCAAAAAATTATTTCAATAAAGAAACAGCTATAATAGAACTTACTGTGTTTTAATGATATTCCAGAATGTATTTCTTCTTAGGAAGAAAAAATATCCACTAAACAAGACAATTTTCTGCGAAGTGCAAGTGCACTGCGCGTTGGGTTGCCTTTGTGGGCACGTGAGCATGGACGTGACAACAAAATCGAGCTCACGGCTTTACGACTGTTTCAGAAGTATAGAGCGCCGCTAAAAAGGACCCAGATTTTATTTTTCTAATTGTCCCATAAATACCTTCCTTATCATGCACCATTGTACTGCAAACCAACCTTTGAATATCATTTAAAAAAATCTTCATTTTAACCTGCACAATATTTACTACAGATCCTCTCCAAACTTGATTTTCTAAGTTGTTTATTTATTTAAATGCTGTATTAATTCCACACAGGAAAGTTTGACTTCTGCATTCAACCCATCCAAAGTCAGCACACACACACACACACACACACACACGGTACAATGGGCTGCCACACACTGTGGTGCCCGGAGAGCAGTTAGGGGATAGGTGCCTTGCTCAAGGGCACCATGAAGCTGTGAAGGTGGAGGAAGGGAAGGTCCAGCTCACTCCACCACCGCAACGCATTTTTTCTGCTGGTCCGGGATTCGTACCAGCGACCTTTCAGTCCCAAAGCTGCTTCTCTAACCACAGTCTACGGCTTCCTCCATGTCTGTTGATATGATAATACCTTTAACATTTTCACTGATTTCTCTGGAGTGGCTGCACCAGATTTCACACATCCCCCCTTATATTAAAGGGAATTAAACACAACCGTTTTGACCAACTAGATTCTTTTGTGGTGTCTGCACATGCTTTCTTTAATCGTTTACTACTATACCTTTGTTTTTGGTGTAATACTGTCACTGTGCGGGCACACACACACATACACACACAACTTTCAGAGACTTTCAGAGACATTCTCCTTTGAGACTTTGCCTTTCCTTTAACTGTCATCCTCAACATGCAGGCACACACAAGCAAGGAAAAAAATGGTGCCGAGACAGAGAGTGAGGAGCTCTGGGATGTTTCATGACAAGAGAATCCACCAGCAGAACTAGATGGTCTGAGAGCTATAAAGAAAGGCCACATACACACAAACACACACACAACATTAGCACCATTATGAGGCGTGCCTTGTACAGCCTTCTGCTATAAAGTCGCACAAGGCCAACACCATAAAAAAAAGAGAAAGAAACAGAAATGAGAAGTGATGTAATAAAGCAATGGACAATGTGAGTGTGAGGTGCTTATGCAATGAAAACCTTTTAAAACCAGGCTTCATTAGTACCGCGCAGAATGTGCTTCTCTTATTCTATTACACTAATAAATCAGGGACTTTGTGCAATCTTACGTATTTGAGTTTTTCTTACCTTGTCAGCAGCCGCAAGCAGGTCGTCGGCCATCTTGTCGAGGTTGGGTGCTTTGCCGGTGTAGATAAAACACATCATCTCTTTAAACACTTCGGGCTCCACGTCGTTAATCTCCACTCGGTTCTACAAAACGCAAGAACACAAAACAACGACGGCGACGTTATTATTGTTCAGCTGATCTAAAACACTACACACAAAACTACTGCATGCAATTTATTACATTTTAATACATATCCTACACAAGAATGGTCCGGATGATTGATGCTATCGAACATTATAACGTGACTGTCCAACCCTAAAAACATTCTGAATGAATAATAAAACAATCATGGAAATCTCCTACCAAGTTCGAGGGGAGGCTGGTATCTATCTCAGACGAAAATGGGCGAAGGTGGGATACACCCTGAACAGTTTGCCAGACCATTGCAGGGCCAACACATACACACAACCATTCACACTCACATTCACACTTAGGGGCAATTTGGAGCAACTAATCAGCCTACTGAGCATGTCTTTGGACTGTAGGAGAAAACCGGAGAACCAGGAGGAAAGCCACACAAGCATGAAGAGAACACGCAAACTCCTCACTGAAACACCCAAGCCCATGACTTAAACCCAGAACCTTCTTGCTGTGTGTGGTTCTCCTAACCACTAAGCCACCATGCCGCTCTCGCATCATTCAATAGTTGCTTATTATACTGGGTGGATAATATTTGAATCAAAACAAAAGAATGTCACTTGGAGCAGGTGTGTCATCATAAAAAGCAATATCACCTAAAATACATCCTTCAAGGCAAAATCTTCAACATGACTGAGTTTAAATATCCACAAACACAATCTGTCCAGGCTAAAATACTCGTTTATGAAACGGTTCCATGTCCACGTTGTTGTAAAACAATAGAAAAATCCATTTTCAAACCGTTTTTGTGATTGCGCAGGGTATTTCCTTATTATCCACATTCACCACCAGAATACTCTCCCTACTTACACTTAGATTAAGACTTAACTTTATTGATCCCTTTGGGATGATGGTGGTATTTAAATTTCCAGCAGCACATAAGAAAAGCAGTACAGATAGAAAAAAGCAGCACACAGATAAAGAATAAACAGTAAACACTTAGCTAACATATAAAAGAATTAAAACAATGTATACATTAAATTAAAATTAAGTAATATAAGTAAATATAAAGAACTGAATATGGCTTCATTCATTCATTTTCTGAACCGCCCATCTCAGCCGACTCTGGGTGAGGGCGGGGTACACCCCAGCTCGCCAGGCCATGGCAGGGCCAACAGTTATACAACCATTCGCACTCACACCTGGGGTGATTTGGAACAGCTATGAATGTGGCTCGTATAGAACATAATTGTAAAAAATTATTGCACTATAGATGAGAATACTTACAGAATCCTAGAAGGATTCCCCCAATCATACAGCGGTAAACCAATGAGAAGCCTCAAAACAGACAGTGCAAATAGAACTCCGGTGTTGCTAGGAAGATGCCAGTACATTCGTGCTGTTTGGTTGAGAGCCGGATTCATTTAGTTTAAGGATGTTGGGGAGTTTTAAATGTGGACATTCAGAAACTGCAGTGACTATTTTCTCAAAAGAAGCATTCTCTGATTAGTGACATACAAAGTGACGTAACAGTCCATTTTCATGCTATAATCATGTGATATACCTCATTTTGAAGCAGATTCAATTCTCTTTCTAAATATATCAATATCTCAGAATGTTAATTTTCCTACTTAATCCATATCATGCTGGAGCAGGTCACATATATGAGACGGAGCAGAACACCGGAGCGTCGATTCCGAAAGATTTTTCTTCTAAGCTTAAACCTGTTAAAAACCTTTAAGGACACCAAATCCTTTGCTTGCTACACAACCTTCAACACTGTCAATATGACCATGTGTACACACTGTGCACGCAGCGCTGCGATCCCGGGATTAACCTGATACGATCATTCTAAACAAAGTTGAAAACAACGACCAACTCATCCATGTTTTCAGAAAAGTCAACATCGGGGTCTCTTCATTACAAACAAAACTCATCACACTGCTACAAGGACAGGACGTGTTCACGCTGACTCAAGTCCGAAAAAACAAGAAACAAGCCATTATGTTCTTTCAATTCTTGATTTGCTAGAATTAATTCTCTCTCTCCTTCTCTCTCTCTCTCTCTCTCGCCTCAGGCCACTGTAGCAGCTTTTTATCGCTCACCGCTGCGCTAACAGCCACCAAGTACCTTTTTTCCAGCTCCGCCTGGGAACCAATTACAATCCTGCTTTATCCAAAGCATGGCGACCCGCACAACATGAGTGAGGTCAATGCAATAGAGCTCTGCGATAAAGTGCACACACACACACACACACACACACACACACACACACACCTTATTGCTGTGACTAAGCAAAAAGGAAGAGTGAAAAACAAGTCTAGAAAACCCACAAATCTAAATTAAGTTCACGCTTTTCAAATAGAAAGGTCAACGCAAGGCTTTACTCAAACAGTCATTTATCAACATCTGACTAACAAAAGAACACACACACACACCTCAGCTGCGACTAATGTTCTTATGAGCTGAGTTATCCATTCATTCAGTTTTCCCCTAAAAATGATAATTAATTCAGGTCTTATGAAGCATCACTTCAGTTCAGATGACTCACAACCATCCGTCAGTTCAAAAGTGCGCATACCTATGCAAGCAGACTAACTCATCCTTATACCTCTATATTTCATATTACACTCCTCTAGAACATCTCTATTACACCAGAGAGAGAGAGAGAGAGAGAGAGAGAGAGAGAGAGAGAGAAGGGGGGAGGACAAGCAAGACACGGAGAGAAAAGAGATGAGGAAAAGAAAAGCAGAGAAACAGAGAGAAAGGGACCAAGAAGGAAAGAGGAAAAAAAATAGGAGTGAAGGAGAGAGACAGACAGACTAACAAAGAGAGAGAGAGACAGACACACAGACAGACAGAGAGACTGACAGACAGAGAGAGTCAGACTGACAGAGAGAGAGAGAGAGAGAGAGAGGCAGGCAGTGAATTAAAGAGGAAGGAAGGCAGACGAAAGAACGAGGCGAAGAGGTAGAGGCCGAGCGAACGAAAGACAGCGAGACGGCGAGTGTGTATGAGATTCTGTTAAAGACTGAACATTCCCTCAACAAACAAGAGGAAATGTCTCTCCGAAGCCAAATCTAACCCTCCCAAATGGCAGAACGGGATATAATAATAATAAAAAACAAAGTATGATGAAATCCTTGGAAAGAGGGAGGCAAAGAAAGATGAGAAGAGAAGAATGGCACAGTGACCCCGGTATTTTGTGAGAGGAGAGAGACTGTAGGGAGAAAATGGAGAAATCAGGAAGCGTGTCAGTGAGAGGATAACAGTGAATACTGCTGCGTCAGGAGCGAGCGGGGTTATGACAACGCTGTCACTGTAGAGGGGGGTGAAAGGCACAGGCGTCCCGATGAGGTTCACAGTGTATTATATTTCCTGTCAGGATACGGAAATCCATTACCAGTTACACGCTCACACACTTCTGGGTTCGGTGACTGTACCATATAAAGCGCCACATATTTCTCCCAACAAACAAACCAAAAAAAAAAACCAAACAACTTATTTGTCTACAAACAGCTCCCTCTTCCTTGTGTTTTCCCAGGGCTAAAGCACAGGATTATGGGATATGCAGCACAATGACAGACAGACGGCGTTTAGTTTAACATGCCATTCAGATGTTACTCCCTAAATCCTAAAGCACACTTTGCTTCTCTAACCAATTTCAATTTAATTTTTTACAATATTATTATTATAGTTCATTCCGAAAAAATCAGAGTAGATGATTGATGGGGGCGCAATGTAGTACCTCCATGCTGAGTGATGTCATGAGCGCAGATCAGATCCAGATACAGCCACAAGAGGGTATTTCAGTGGACCAAATGTTATCATGGGGCAACTACATACTACAGCAGAGACGTATCCCAAAAACGTCTCCTGTTTACTGGCCAGTGCTATCGTGCCACAGGGCAAATATCCTCGCTCCTTCTCTGATGCCCATCAGGCCACCACCAAACAGTGAGGGGCATAAGCATACTCACGCCCTGTCCGTGACATGCGATGCTGCCACCCGCCTCCTTTCAAACTGCTGCACATGCACATTTGGAGAGTCCACTCGAAGGAAACGCATTATCCGCCCCTTTTGTATGAATGAGCTCACAGATGGCCATGGATTGGCTGGTGACCGCTGAGAGTGACAGGATAGCGTATGCCATCCCTCCCTCCCATGAGAGCTCGGCCAATCAGCACCCACGAACTCCCGGTCGTGGATGGCTGCTGTATCACACACTCAGGAGCCCAGACTATTATTTTCATAGTACTTCATCTATTGCAGTTTAACCAGTCACATACATTTATGTAAATTAAATTCATGTAAATTTGGGGCAAGTAAAAAAGTGCCAATATAAAAAAAAGCACATCCGCACGACTGGGCGATACGTCAATAAATTATCGTATCGTGATAGGCTCATTCAAATCTTTAATCAACTCAATATCATGAGTTTAACATGACTGACCATAAAATGCACAATACTGGGTAATTTTATTCTGGGAATTGCTAGCGGGGCTGAACCTATAGGTACCAGGCGTTTTTCCCCCGGAAGTGACATCAACGCCTTGGGCGGGGTTGTCCATTGCAAGTAAACGTAAGCAGATCTATTCAGCGCGCGACAAGCAAAAACTATGGCTAGCAATTTCGAGAATAAGGCTGTAAATGGTGACCTATTTGAACCAGAGAGGGAGGAGTCTTGTGGAGACAGTGAGACGCCACATTGTAGTGACTCTGAGGACTGGAACGCTGCCTGAGATGTGCGTGACGGTGAATCCCAAAATGGCTTACGCAGCTAATGTTTTGACATTATGTTTTCTGTCATAAGTTGGTTTAGGAGCACAAAGAAATGTTTTCCGCGATGTCTGCACTTGTTTGTACACTCAGCACTGGACGATAATGTGTTACGCTATCAGGTGGGTAACGTAGCCCAGTCAGTACAATGATTTCACATCACTACCAGGCTGGAACAGCCAATCAGAAATGCATCATGTCTCTAAGTATGCTCAGTAACACTAATTCACCACAGGTACCCTTAAATAAATGACAGCCCTGTTGTAGCATAATTTTACTGCCTGCAGTAGTGGAAGATAAAACAGCAGGCACTGGGTCACAGGTGGAAAAAAAACAGGCTTGATAAACACAAAACTGAAGGAAAGAGCACAAAAATAAATGGAAAACAGACTGAACTGGCCCCAAGTGTGCGTCAAATCCCCCTGGCAGCCTGGCATCCATACGCTCTAAATTTGTTGTCAAGTTTGTTTGTCTCTGCACATCATTTTCACAACGTAATACATTGTGATGAATACAGTTTTCATAAAAACATCCGAAAATATCCCAGGTCAAATCAACCAGCTCTACATACCTAAACCAGTCACTCACTTGCCAGACAATCTAATCCCACTATTAGGGTCGCTGGGAGGCTTGAGCCGACACTGGGCAAACACAGGGTATATCCTGAACAGCTTGCCAGACCAACGCAGAGCAACACACACACACACACACACACACACACACACACACACACACAATAATTCACATTCACACCTAGGGGTCGAATGTGCATGTCTTTGGATTGTGGGAGGAAACTGGAGTACCTGGAGGAAACCCATGCAAGCACACTGAGATCAAGCAAACTCCACACAGAGTCCAGGGCTCGAACCCTGGACCTTCCTGCTGAGAGGCGGATGTGCTAACCACTACACCACCGTGCTGCCCAAAAGTAAACTTAATCTTATTGATTAAGTATTAAAATAGAACTCCTGCTTCTTCAGACTTTTTATAACTTCCTGCTTTTTCAGACAGTTTTTTAAACAAAGGACGTTCATGTAATTAGAGCTTTTTTAGATGAAAAATTCTTAATGAATTTCCTGCGAGCCCCAAGCCTTGCCCACACTGCATTGCTTTTAATACCAGGTTTTCATTTTTTTTAACAACATTTATACACGTGATCTCATGTGTGTAACATATGGGGAAAGTGAAGCGCGTGACTTCAAACCATAAATAATATTCCCTGTAGAGGCTGACAGTCGAGCAGGAAGGATCAACATGTGTTTATCATCACAGCTTTGCAAGAAAAAGTTAGGAGGGGTTTAAAAGGGCTAACCCTCTTCCCAAAGTGAAATAAAAAACGATTTCATGGGCAGCGATGACTCGCTCCGAAAGTGTTTAAAATGTTCTGCTGCTGGCTGGATTGTGCTTTAGGTCACGGCATGGGTCAAAAACTCTAACCTTAATCAAAACTATTTACTCCAAACTCCTGAAAGACTGGTACAAAAAACAGCTTTTGGCAGGTTTGAAGGCTACATATAAAGTTTTTCCAATACAAGCACAGAAAATAATAATAATAGTAATCTAGAGTAGTACATTACAATGTGATCTGAAAGTCATCACTTCTTTGTTAGGAGGGTGATCACACTAGAGGTGTGACAAAAAAGTGACTGACATCAATTGATTATTAGTTTTTCTTTTTTTTGCGTTTTTTTTCTGTGAACGTTGACGTTCGTATGTCAAGATGTTTTGAAATCTACATGCAAGTGAATATTCTGCAGCTTAAATACGTGGAACTCACGAGAAGATCGAGCAAACAGTATTAGACTGATTTGTGATTGGTTTGCGGATGTTTTTGGCGAAAAAAAGTGAATCTCCAGCCGCTTTTTTGTTCTCAAAAAATGTGAATAAAACACGAGCAATGACAAAATACACAGAATATGACGGATGCCAGCAAGTCTCACGCGTTCCGCGTGGAAGTCTCCGACCTGTTGCTTTTCCATGCGAATGGAAAACGAATAATTTGCGAGCAAGACGACAACTTTTCATCCTTCTTGTGCAAACTGTTTGAGAAGAGTTGGAGACCACTCCGCATCAGAGCCTCGTTTTGCAACACTTGCGGAAACTTTTTTTTTTGCGATGACATCACAAACCGGCCGACCAAAATGCGGTGCCGCAAATGTTGCGAGCCAAATTTGAGAACGTTTTGAGAATGAAAAGCAACAGCTGCGAATTGCCAGTCGCGCCAGTCACTTTTCTATCGCACCTCTAGTGTGATCCCCCGCTAAGCAGTTGAAGAAAAAATCAGCTGAAATGTGAAGAAAACAGAGAGAGTTGCTTTATATTTTAGCCTGACTACAGCCTTCACAAATGTTCATTAATATTTTAATTCATAGAAAAATTTGTTTTTAAATAACTACTGTTGATTAAGAATATAGAACCAAAGTATTTTTTAATTAAAATTACAAAAATACATATTTAAGTTGATAAACTACATTGATTTTTAAATACAATTTTCTACAATTTATTTCCTTTTAAAAAATATCATGAACACAAACCGAGTACACGGCTGAATGCCTAAAATTAACAGACAGAACCCTTCTACAGCCTTGCATTTTGACAAGGCGTGCGGACTGCAGACGTCTTCCCTGAAGAGAGATTACCGAGGCACTTCTGCACTGTAGGACGACTAAACGAGATCTTAGAATAACACTTGATCTAAGACTATCAAGAAGCGTACACCAAAGAGTTTGAGCATCTTTTACTGCTTCCTACACCGTGGGAGCTTTGTTCCACTCTTTGAAGTTTAATGAGAGAATAAAAGCCAGACAAGGCAAACGGGGAGTCACAGAGAGAGAACCAAGAGGGAGAGGGGTTAAAAAAAAAAGGAAAGAAAAAAAATCCCACCGTACCTTTTTGCTCTCCTCCATTTCGTGCTCGAACATGGCGCTGAAAACAGGAGAACGAGCTAGAAGAGAGAACAAGCGAAAAATTCAGTCAATCAAGCTGTAAAGTTTGGACTTGATCAGTATTCAGGACATTAATCCATTTGGAATCATTTAATCAGCCATGCAGAAAAGAAAAAAGAAACTGGTGACTGTGCATATTCGGTGTAAGCAGAATTAGAGAGGGGAGCTGCTTCGGGACGATTGCACCTGAATAAGAAAGTGAGACGCCATCTTAGATCATCACCCTCCTCTGACCTGAGACTGCCATCTGGTTGCACCTTTAATTACCATAATAACAGAGAGCAAATCCTCCATCATCCCGAGCAGGAAAAAAAAAATCATATGGGACATGCGGCCATATGTTCAAATTCAGAACGAGAGCACAAAGCATCAGGTCCCTCGAGGCAACGTAATAGTAATTGTTCTGAAAAGAATAGCACTGTCAAATGGGAGGTGGCTGGCAAAAACCCTTTAGACTGTGAAATTATATATATATATATATATATATATACACACACACACACACACACACACACACACACACACACACACACACACACACACACACTAACACACACAGTCTTAAGGAACAGATACAAACTATTTGGAACACATGACTTCAGAAACCATATAAATCCGATGGCATTAAATATGATGATTGTTATAAAGTCCACCACAGGCAGAATAAACACTTTTAGAAACTTCCTGATAAGTTTTGTGCTTTACATTTAAGTTATTTATTCAGTTCGGGTGGTGTGATGGTGTAGTAATTAGCACATCCACCCCACGGCAATAAAAGTCCTGGTCTCAAGTGCCGGGCTCAGCGAGTTGAGTCCTCCCCATGCTTTAGAAGGTTTTATCCAGGTACTCCGATTTCCTCCGACAGTCCAAAAACATGCCAATTCGGTTAACTGACTGTTCCAAATTGCCCCTAGGTGTGAGTGCAAATATGAATGGCTGTGTGGGTGTGTTGGCACTGTAGCATAATGGCAAGCATGTCCACCTCACAGCAAGAAGGTCCTGGGTTTGATTCTGTGTTGAGTTCCATGTTATCCTCATGCTTACATGGGTTTCCTCCTCCGACAGTCCAAAGACACGTACATTAGGCCAACTGGCTGTTACACATTGCCCCTAGGTGTGAATGGTTGTATGTTTTGCCCTGCGATGACCTGGCAAGCGATTCCAGGTGTACTCCACCTTCGCCCAGTGTCAGCTGAGATGTAAGGTCGGGTTCGGCAAATGAGTGCGTGAGAGAATACGGCCGAATCCGGATTCTGCTGTTTAAAAAACCCATATGAAATTCCAAATACGGTTTTATTCAGAATAACAGTGCGCATGTAAACATATTTAGTGATTACTCACTGAACAGTCATAACAGCTTTGTACAGACAACACAAACTCAACCAGATTTCATCCTGTCAGTCGTAAAACACGTGAATTCTGTTTTTTTTTCCTCTTCTTCTTCTTCTTCTTCAGCTCAGCCCATAATAACAGCTGCCGTTTTCACACTTTTAAATAAAACCCAGAGTGGCTGTAGTTCGTCCGACCAAAAGGCTGAAAATGGCATCTAACTCATCTCTCACTAGAATAGAAAAAAGAACTGTATACACCAAACAGCAGTGTGAGAAATGCAGCAGGCAGCAGGTCAGACCATCTGTTTTTAAATTTATAAATTCCTGTGCCAGCTTGTTGATACAAAGAAACAGCACGCGCTGCTGGCAGCGTTAAACAAGTCGCAGGATTCTCCATCTTACAATCTGCAGCGTGTGAACTTTTAGTCTGGAAAGAGCTAAGAATGGTTTAAAGAATCACTATCAGGACGTGCTAATGGTGGCAAAAACAGACGTTAGAAACACGTGTTAAAGTTAAGGTGGAAACTTTGACAGCTCTAGATAACACTAATCTTAACCCGACGTTTCTCCTGCCGCTCCCAACTCTGCCTCGCTGATAGCGTCTGAATGACAGGTGAAATGTAGCACGGTGCAGCCGGCTCTAATCAGTCTAGCCTCTCTCGGAGACTCGACCTGCTCCGACCGGCCAGCCCCTCAGCGATTAACGAGCCATGAGCTGATGCGGAGAGATAACGAGGAACGGCGCCTCAGTTGGGCCATGACTGAAGCAAGCGACATGCTGAGAGGCAGCGGGAAGGAGGAACAGAGCGATAGAGGGATGAGGGATGAGGGATGGTGAAGCAAGAAGCAGAGAGGTAAGCAATATTAACTCTGGTCATTTCTATGACTTTTATATTGGATGGAATTATAGTGCAGAACTGCACCGCAATGCAGGAACACTGCAGGGGGGGCCAAAAAAAAAACATTGGATGATATTCATGTTCATTCCAAATTAGCGCAGAGCATGCTACTTTAACTTCAACATATTAGCACTTGACAATAAAACTGACGGAAATGCCTAAGGCACAAAAAAGTACATTTTATAATTTATACAGTATTCAGTTATTTCTAATTCAGAGACTGTAACTTTACCTTAACTCCACCAGGGAATCATGAATGGCTTTATATTCACTGCGCACCCTATATAGGGTATGACATACAATTTCTATACAGCAAATGAAAACAAAGGGCACTCGACCCATAATAAAACATCGAGTCAGACACAAAGATCGACTCATAACCTGATTTTAATCTTTCATAAACCTTCTGGGATGGTTTATTTGCGTGATGCAGGGCCAATAATTTAACCACAGTGACACCTTTTCAACAAGATCTTCCAACATGGTTGTTAACTTTCGTGTGAGCAACGCGGAAGTTACTGTGTATGTTTGTCTGTCCGCATTCCATGAGTGTGCAGTTCCTAGTAAGTGATTACCTTTCGTGTGAGCTATATATTGTTCTTGTTATTATACACATTAGACATTTGAGAGCTTACGGAAATTGTACTAAAGTAAAGTAATACTACGATCAACAGCCATTAAATTTACATAGACGGGAACTTTCCAATAGGTCTGACGCCGAGATCTAATTAGATCATTAGACTTCATCTTCAAGTCTAACAGAGCATGCGCGTGTAAGAGCTACGATTTTAAACTCCAATTTCTCCACATGACATAGTAACTAATGTTATGACAGTAGTGATGTTATTAGTAGTATTAGTATAAACCTTATTCAGGTATCATAACATAGCTTAATGTTAGGCCCTATTACACAATAACAAAGGTTCTGACATTATATATGCCAGTTGGTGCCACGCAAAAGGTCAGTGAACATGTGTGTTCTCTCCTCCAGTCATTTAGGAAAGGAGAAGATACTCACTGCATCAGTTATGGTTAAATAACATGTTGCCAGTAAAACATATTATATCAGTATTCATCCTATCAAACACATGCATAACTTCTCATTTAAATCAATGTGGTAACTTATTTTTTTCTTTGGCAGGGCAGTGTGTATTTCAAGGAACAACCCGTGTAGTGAAGTTAATGTTCCAACATGGACTTCCAACCATCAAG
Source organism: Neosilurus hyrtlii (assembly GCA_028564935.1). Classification (NCBI taxonomy): domain Eukaryota; kingdom Metazoa; phylum Chordata; class Actinopteri; order Siluriformes; family Plotosidae; genus Neosilurus; species Neosilurus hyrtlii. Next base: position 19,856,849 of record JAOUQZ010000024.1, on the reverse strand, counting down.
TATCTAAACATCTTAAAAATATCCCAACAGCCAAATTTGCTGTTCGTTCTCGGCTTCTGTAATGTTGATTTTACCCATTAAAGAACATCTCCATTAGTAATTTAATCATCCGGAGAAGATAAACACACAAAAACTAGCATTTTAAAAGATTGTAGCCATATCGTGTTTCTGTGCAATCGAAAATTCATCAGATTTACATCCGAAAAAAGGGCAAGTTTTCTTCCTGCTCAGTTTCTTTCTTTCTTTCTTTCTTTTAGTTTAGTGTTTGGCACTACTTTTGCTAGTCCTATGTTTTATTTAATAAGCTCTTTAATGTGTAAATGCAACACAAATAAATAAATAATCACACTATGTGCAACATAACAAGCTGTAGTATTACACTCTCCTGAAGTGTGTGTGTGTGTGTGTGTGTGTGTGAGAGAGAGAGAGTTACCTGCTAGGATGGCTTTGTGTGCTTGGAACTCCTGGCCAGCCACGCAGAGTGAGCAGTCTGTGAAGCGCGAATGTTCCCACAGGCCGCCAAGCTCGTCAGCCAGTCTGCAGTCCGGAACCTTGACCATGTTCATCGTGTTCTGTCCAGAGATGTTCACCGAGTCCTGCACCACGCTCACCTACGCACACAACAATAAAAACAAACAGAAAAAAGCCACACTCGTTAATAAACGCATCAATAATCCCCAAAAGCCCAGCGCAACATCCTGTGCTGTATCCTTGACAATTAAGGCGTGTCCTCAGTGCTTTGTTGGTAAACACTTCCTATGAGCATTCAGCCGTTAGCTTATCTGTTCATATCACGTTTCATCAGATCAAAATCACAACCATGTTCGAAAGCGACTCATGGTGTTAAGCTACAGGTACTCCAGAGAGACACAAGCATGTCAAACAAGAGGAGATATCTAGTCCTGTCTGAATTTACACAAATTACTCCCATTTGTTAGAGGCAAGCACCTGTGTGTGTGTGTGTGTGTGTGTGTGTGTGTGTGTGTGTGTGTGTGTGTGTGTGTGAGAGAGTGAGAGAGAGCGAGAGAGAAACACGGAGCAAAAGATTGTGTGTGGTGGGGCTGAGGGTGAGAGACACATACAGAGATTGTGTGTGTGTGAGTGAGTGAGAGAGACAGACAGTTTGTGCTTGTGTGTGAGAGAGAGGCAGACCTAGAGAGAATGTGTGTGTGTGAGTGACAGAGAAAGACAGACAGTGTGTGTCAGAGACAGAAAGAAAGAGAGAGTGAGTGAGAGAGAGAAACAGAGTGTGTGTGTGTGTCAGAGAGACAGAAAGAAAAAGAGCGAGAAGGGGAGGGGGCGAAAGAGAGAGGGGGGGCGAGAAAGAGAGAGAGAGGGCAAGAGAGAGAGTGAGAGAGGGCGAGAGAGAGAGCAAGAGAGCGAGAGAGAGAGGGCGAGAGAGAGAGTGAGAGGGCGAGAGAGAGTGAGAGGGCGAGAGAGAGAGGGCAAGAGAGAGAGGGCAAGAGAGAGTGAGAGAGAGAGGGGGGGGGGCGAGAGAGAGTGAGAGAGAGAGGGGGGGGGCGAGAGAGAGAGAGAGAGAGAGAGAGAGAGAGAGAGAGAGAAGCCATCATGCTGACTTTGCCACCTGTGCCTGCAGACAGCAAGCACATTCATTTATCTCTCTATAGGGC
>JAOUQZ010000024.1:19840334-19850489 GCA_028564935.1 Neosilurus hyrtlii | reverse complement strand
TTTTTTTTTTTTTTTTTTTTTTTTTTCATATTGCAAGTTTTAAAGTATTTGCAGTTTGGGAGAAATCAACGACTGTATGATAAAGAGAATCTCATGCCTAACAAAAATATCCTCAAGGACTCGGTCACGTCCCCTGCATCTGGATGCAGTCATTTCCAGAAGCAAACACTGGTTTAGGTCAGCCCTATACCAGTGTCTTATTACCAGTGTCTATATATATATTAACACTGTCACTAACTTTTTTTGTTGAGTTAAAAATGTGTTCCTAAATGTGACTATTTACACACCTTAGGTGACTACTCATAAAACTTAGAAAGCAGGTTGGCCGACTGTGTAAGGCCAATACCAATGTACTTGAGACCAATCACTAATAACTGCTGTCTATCCCATAACCAATCACTGGTTGTAATGGACCCCACACATGACCAATCCCTGATAATTGAAGAGCTGAGAGCCACTGTGGTCTAGCATACCAGAACGGTCCCTTCTTCTACCTACTGACCTCGAACCATATGGTGAGATTTACCCCTGATTTTTTTTATATTGCAAAACCTTTCAAGCTTCCTGTTGGTTGGAACACTCTGGTTCTCAGCCCTTTAACTGTTGTCTAGCCCATACTTGTCTGATTCATGACCAATCACTGATAGCTGTGTTGCAACCCATTACCAAATCCCTGATTGTCATTGTCCCGCTCATGGCAAATTGCTAAAAACTGTTGTCCGGTCCATGACCGATCACCGATGACCACAGCCCCATCCTCTGACCTCTTATCTTTTAGTTTTAACTTTCTTTCTGCCGATAGTACATTTCAAATGTCCGGCATTACATACATCTCTTTTTTGGACACAGCACTGCGAAATGTTAAAAAAATGAGGCTTGGCCCCGAAAATAACAGCGTTCCTTCTGTTTAACACGCAGATGATAGAGTTGTACAGGTTACCGTACGTCTAGTAAGATCTTATTTATGATTTGAACTAACATAACTTTCACCAAGTTTCTCAACCAGTGTTTTCAAGTTCTGGTGCTTATGTTATGATACTCCACATGTAGTGGTGCACACGCAGTAAACAGCGCACATCACAGAAATGTCTGATCATGAACCACTGCAACCAAATGCTGGAAGTCTGCACTTAATGTTTAGTTTAGCTCCAATTATTATTTCATTGTCTTCTTCAGAACAAAAAGCCCGTTTATGAGAAGTTCATCTATCATGATGAATTAGCAGAAGTGAAAGCAGTAGGTGAAGTGTGTAGGGGTTTACTTTTCCTCTGGCTCCACTCGGGGCCTCCATGGGCACTAAACACTGACACGTTTATTCTCTCATTATTCTGTATAATATCAGCCATAAAGTACAGCCTTGTACTGCTTTAACGCAGATGCTTCGACACCTGCTGCTGTTCATAACGGATACAGATCTTTAAAAGCAAACTGCAGACAGCCTTTATGACAACAGTTTAATTCAGTACATTTACGGACATCCATATGGGCGCATGGACATGAAAGAGATAAGATAAGAAACTGGATTGTATATGGTTATATGTTGCTAATGAGCGACTAATGAGTGAGTGCTGAATGTTAACCACATACTCACATTGTTTTGTTCGCACGTGTGTGTGTGTGTGTGTGTGTGTGCACGTATGCATGTGTGATCAGTCAGCTCAGCTCTCTCCCCCTGCAGTGTGATTAATGAAAGCAGCTGTGGGAGCCATGCTGCGAAACACAAGAACACGGTCCTGAGCCTCTCTCTCTCTCTCTCTCTCTCTCTCTCTCTCTCTCTCTCTCACACACACACACACACACATACACACTCTCATCACTTGCTCATTAGTAAGTTGTAGAAAAGTAGCAGGAGAAGATTAAGAGAGTAGAGAGAAAAGAACAGACACGTACACAGACATCAGTGACTGGACTATAAGAACGCGTTAAATCTATTTTTCCCTCTTTGTGACAATTCCATTAATGAGTTTTGAAATCCAGTCGATACGCATCACTGAGAGCTTTGAGTTGCTTTCACACACACACACACTCGAAGTAATCTGGACAGGGTTAGGGGTTACGCGATTTAAAATCATGAAAAGTTTTTTTTTTCCCCCATTATTGAACTTTTGGCCTCAAAATAGAAAGTGCCCTGATACTCCAATTTCCACAAATACATTCAGGGGACGTACACACTCCAACATGCCTGGTTTTATTATTTCATACACTTCCAGGGAATATACAGACTTCAAATTTGAACAGAAACTATTTCTTGAAGGGAAGAACTTGTTGCAGACTCAGAATTTTAAGTGCTTTGTTGATGTACTAACAGTGTGAACCATCTGAAAATCACATCTGAGATGCATCAACAAGTTGCAGATATAAATGCAAACAATGTGCCTGTGCAAACTGCACACTGTGTTCTAACAGCAAAATTCCAGGGAAATACTGCACACCATTACTCAGCACTCAAACAGCAGTAGCTCCAGCACAGCCAGGGCTTGAGGTGTAGTGGTTAGGGTGCTGGACTCATGATCGAGAGGTCATAGGTTCAAATCCCTGTTAGACCTGCACCCTGCCCCTGGGCAAAGTCTTAACCACAAGTGTGCCTCTGTCCACCCAGCAGAATAAATGGGTAGCAGCAAAAATGCTGGCAAGGTAACCTGTGATTGACTAGAGTCCCATTCAGGAGAAGTTGGAACTCCTGGGTGCTTCACGCTACAGAAACCAGAGATAAGCTCCAACCAGACACGCCAGTAGGCTCAGGTGTAAAAGCCCAACAGCACAGCTACAGCAATAGCAAAGACCTTAAGCATCCCATCCACCCAAGCTTCACGAAAGCACAACTTATCACACCTCAACACATCAGCTATGTATTAGTTCCCAATGTGCTCTCAGGCTAATAATAAGCAAGGTAGGAACAGCAGTAGCATGACAAGACTTGCAGGACAATCTAAATACAGCAAGAACAAATCAACTGACGTCATGTGAGGGTCTTGTCCGGTCTTGTGTTTATATCTATGGATTGATCTTTTCACGGTGACTCGAGGTCAAAGGTAACGGTCTCATTTGAAAGTCCATATATGGTTTCTTAGTAGTGTTCCATGGAAACGGCTTGTCTATCGGCACTGGTTTCGAAGTGATATGTGCTTTAACCCAAACTCTGTGACCTTGTTCTGACCTTCATCTTTGACCTTGACGTTCCAAAACCAATTAATCTCTGGAACTTTAGTAAGGGAGTGTCCCCACCAAATTTAGTAAAAAAAAATAAATATCTATGCAGAAGTTTGGGCGGGATTTTTTTCACGAACAAACAGACTCTTAAAAGCAGGCGATTCTATACCTCCGCCACCCTCTGTTTTGGGAGGAGGTCATAAGAAATATGGATAAACTCGGTTAGAGAAAACAAAAAGAGACAGACCTGACAATCATTCCTCTCACTATGTTTGGAGGAAAACAGTTTTCTGGCTTTGAACTAAGATGAAATCTGGAAATGTATAAATGGAGAGGAAAAACATTGCAAGGAAACAAGCTGAATGTTTATCATATGATGGACTGACACCGTAAAGATTAAAAAAGGCGAGACAAAAAAAAAAAGCATTGAAGTCGATCAAGAAGAAAAACGTAAGTGATTTAGGAATGAAGGAGCTGGAAAGATCAAAACTGTCAAACAAACAGGACGCGGCGCATCATAAATCTCCAGCAGACTCAGAGAAAACAATGTACAGAGAAGGTAAAGATGATGACGACGAGTGTTAGATGTGTAAACGCCACCAAATAATTGATGCTTACGGGATATAATGGGACTCATACACACAAGTGGGAATGTGAGTGCGTAAAAAAACAAAACAAAACAAAAAATCCAAATCAAAAACCGTGAGTTAAACATGCTGAGCATAAACATTACTAGTAACCGTAATAATAATTATACTGTAAATAACAGCTTCAGACTCATACACATAACCAACAACTGCCGGGGACACACACACACACACACACACAAATATTAATCTTTTTTGTTCCTCAAAGGAGTTTGATTCAAGTACTGCATCGACTGAGTTGCAACTCCGACAACAACTGCATGAAACGGTGCCACTATTCCATCATCTCATTTCTTGTGATCAATGAAAACACACACTGCACCGCATGACCTCACACACAGAAACTTGCTGAGTTAAAAAAAAAATTCTAAATTCAAATTTTCATTTGTCACATACAAATTATACACAGTACAATAAGTAGTGAAAGAATAAACTAGCAAGTAACAAGCAGAAAAGAACAATAATAATAAACTATTTAAAGGATTTTACAGTTTTTACAGTTAAAGGTCAGTACAAATATAAAAATGCAAAAATAGAAAATAAAGAAAATGTATAGAATAAAAAATTAAATATGGGATACAAAAAATATATATGTAAAATGAAATATAAGTGAAACATAAATGCAAACATAAAGGCAATATAATGAAATATAATGTGTGCAGTGGCGATTTTTCAAGTAATTGTCTGTCTGTAAAGAGTCTCCAGATAAAGAAGCTCAACCGGAAGTGTATTTTAAAAAGGCAAAAGATTTTAAATTCCCAATTACAGCACGTGAAGGAATAAATAACTGGGACGTCCGAGTCCGTCACGGCTGCACATGCCATCACTCTCAAAACGAACTAGTGGCATGTTACACACAACCTTTTATCATATACCTCGTTTCTCAAGATATCAAATCACCCACATCTTCTAAGTGGTTATTTTATAACAAAACAACAGAAAACACTGCCATGACAAATTATTCACCCAGCTGGTAACATCACTGCTTTTCTTCAACTGTGAGAGGACACACTGATATATACATATGAATATCTCTAATATAAATCAAGATTTTAATAGAACTTTTAGTTATGGCCCAATCAACTGATTAGCCAAACGGTGCATTTTCAATAACACATCAACGTTTCACTGGGTTTATCCCTCCATTCATGTCCTGAACACAAAATTAGGGAGAGTAATCACCAGGAACCACCCAAGACACGATCACGACACCTCTGTGCTGATTCTGTGAATACCATAATTCTATAAATATGCTGATTCTATAATATAATTTCTTTTTGCCATTTTTGTTACAATTCTAAACCTTAAACCAGAAAAAAGTCTATTTGTTGCTTGGGCTGCTGCCATTTTCTTGTAATTTCTAGAGTATGAGTTCACCTATACATTTAAAATATATAATATTAAACTATAGCACTAGATTCATTATTATGAAGGTTGTAGGACATTCAAGGAGCAAATAAGCATCGCTGGGGCATTAATACAAGTCAAGGATGATAATATTACACCTGTGAAGCTGATGTTTATCATAAACAGTACACCAAGAAATCAGAGATTTCAAATAATAATAATAATCAGCACACACTCTTATGGAGGCTGCCCTCTGATGGTATTATTCTTAAGCGGGATCTAAAAGCCGAGGCCTGGGGCTATCGGGCTTAAGTGAGGTCTGAGCGAGAGGACGATCTTTCCAATCTGTCCTGCTCGTCTGTTGTTGTGCGCAGCACGGGTTCCTTCGCCGCTGGCTACTGTAATAAAGCCCTGCGCTGTGTTCAGACACAGAGAAGGACAAACACCTCATAAACGCTGCATGACACTCCCTGGATTTTATTCTTTCATCTAATGGATATATGCAGAGGACTCCATGGCGTGACCGCAGCGTCTGTTTGTGTTCGTTGTTTATAGATGTGAGCCAAGTGGCCAAGCATGAAATAGTGTCGAAAGAAATATCGGGTGTCAGATCCAATAAGTTTATTAATTCCGTGGAGAATGGGTATTTATTGCTTTAGTGTTTAATTTAGCTGAACAAACAGCATTCATACACACACACACGAATTATGCATGTGTAAACAGGCACACGCTGCAAAATTAAACAAATTAGCCTCGTCAGATCAGGCCATACTCTCTATCAAAAGTAATGAGGTGTTAGGAACGCAAGCGCGTACACACTCACACAAACCTGTCTAATTTTATAAGCATCACTTTGTAATACTGGATTAACTTTTTGTGATGTCACACACTCACACACACCCCGAAACCAACAAGAGGACGAATCCATAATGTTGAAAATGCTAAAAGGGTTATTTTTATTATTTCCCCCCTGATTTTCTGCAATAATTCAGCCGTATCCAAGTCCCACCCCTGACTTCCCTACCACACACCACCACCAACCAGGGAGAAGCATAGGCATGTACATGCCCCCTCTGTGACCCTGGATGCCACCACCTGCTTCTTTACAAACTGCTGTGCATGCATATATGGGGCAGCCTAACTCGCTCGGAGGGAAAGTGCCATCCTCCGCTTTGTACGGATGAGCTCACAGACGCCCGTGATTGTCTGGTGAGTCGCAGGGAGCCGAGCCATATGTGACCATGTGAGCCGTACACCATCCCTCCCTCCCGTGAGTTAATCCTCGCCCAATTATCTCCCATGGACTCCCGGTCGTAGACGGCTACGACATCGAGCTGGATACAAACCGGCGATCTTGCCGTCGGTCATGCACCTTGTCGAGCCCTAAAAATTTATTTTAACTAGAACTTCAACCTGGCACACAGTTCGAGTTTAGGCTCCGATTATAATGTATAGAGGTCAAATAGTTGCATCAAATAAATAAGCGTTCTTGAAATATCGAGAACAATGCCACGGTGACTTTAACCTTTGACCTCTAAAATCTAATCAGTTCATCCTTGTGTGAAAAAATAAAAATTAAAAAAGTCTCGATAATATATAATACTCCCAAATAAATAAATAAATAAATAGATAGATAGATAGATAGATATAATGCCTCTGGCTTTGGTTATCGCCGGCGCGGAGGCTTAAAAACATGTGAGTCATACAAACACAAGAGTCATTTGTTGAGCACACAAATGCATTTCAAAGCAAAGAACCGGAAGGGAAAAAAGCTTCCGAGTGTGCAGTGTTGGTGTTGACCTACGCATGACCTGCTGATGACCTGCAGGATCTATGAGGAGGAAAGGAAGCAAAGCGGCAAGTGGAATTTCAGCTGCTACTGATGTGTGAGAAAAGTAGATCTTATTCATTATACACACACACACACACACACACACACACACACACACACACACACGCACACAAGGATCTTTTACACATCATTTCCACTCAAGCTGTTCTCAGTCTGGCCCTGACCGCAAACACCAACCTGCATCTCTCTGTCTGGGACTGTCAGCGTGCACACACATCACATCAAACCTACTGCTGTGGAAGCACAGGGAGTTCTTTTTATATATATATAATCAGTCGGCGCCATTATGAAAATCTGACAGAAAATCTGGGATTAATTACGTCTGTCGCCGTGTCTAAGCCCATGTGCATCACAGGACTGGCTACGCACACTGTAAGCTGGCTAATACCTTCCACATACAAGCGCATGGGTTCCCTTCAACGTCGGGTTCCATTCAAGGTTTCTTTATGTCTCCCTGCTATCGAGACGTCTGGTTTATCTATTAACACTAAAATCGAAAGATCCGCACATTTGCTGAGGTGTGTAAGCTGTTTATGAGTTAACAGTTAGATAACTTTAAATACACAAAGCAGCCATAACATTAACACCACTTGACTGGTCTGTGGCTAGGCTTCCCCATTACACTGCGTGCACCGACACCTTTCTATCATAGCCAGGATTAACAGTTTCAGCACTTTGAACTGCAGTAGCTCTTTTGTGGGATCAGACCGGACGCGTGAGCCCTCGCTTATCGCCCATGTGCATCAGTGAGCTTTGGACACCAGTGACACTTTTGCTGGTTTAATAGTTCAAATGTCCTTCCTTGAATCACGACTGGTAGGTTCTTAGCACTGCACACCATGAACTAGGTATTGAAAAGTAATACACCCAGGCATTTATCCCACATTTTTACCAACGCAGCTTTCACACGGATACCCGCGATACCTTGAGGAGGAACGCCAGGTGGTTGTGGGTTTTTTCCCTCGACCTCTTCCCTTCAAAGGCATGATTCTGTAACAATAGCTGAGGTGAAGATTTACAGGCTTTCATATCATGGAGAAAAAAAAAAACGTATGATCACCGTGAGCAACGTTTGGTGCCACCGGTGCTTGTCAGTGCTCACGATGGTCATACGATACTGGAAATGGCACGTTTTCAGGTGGAAAAATCAAACATGTTACAATTCACCGTAGCTGCAGAAGCCCACGGTGCTGGCGGTTCTCTGCCGCAATTTGAGATACAAGCGGCGACAAACACATTGCTCTGCGGAAGCTGTGAGCTTCTGCAGGTCAAGTTGCATCGAAAGACAGGGGCATTAGCCATTACAACTCTTTAACATCACTGAGATCCTTACACTTGCTCATTTTTTCTGCTTTCAACACATCAACTTCAAGAGCTGACTGTTCAGCTGCCACTGAAACGAGATAATCAGGCATTCACGTAACCGTCAGTGGTCATAATGTTGGTAATGCCATGGCTGATTGGTGTACGACGGCCAAGTGAAGCCTAGCGAGGTCTCTGCTGTGTGTGGATGCTATCCACCTTCATCACTCAATGCCGAGGACTGTGACTCATTCACCTTGCCATGTTTGATTCTGTTTCAAGCTCGCTGGGATTTAATGGTCAGTGGAATCATCATATTCATAAAACTGCAGTGAAGCGATGACGTCCACGCAGGGAAGGCGAGTTTTTTTTTTTTTTTTTTGATCAGAGGAAAATGTATGCCTTGGGTCAGCCAGCATGGCTGAAAAACCGCTGATACTACTTCGAATTCTACGTGCATGACATGCTGGGTGGGAACTGGCGAGAAAGGGGGTGGAAGCCCTGAACCTCGTGTCTACCATACCAATGACTCACAGGCTAGAACACGAAAGCAAACTTCTGAGCCCCTTTTCTAAGCAGTGGGTGTGGACTAGTGTGAAAACTCCTATCCTAAATCTACATCTGGATTCCTGTTAAGCAAATAACAGAACAGAGAAGGTGTTTGTATTTGGGAGAAAACACCACAGCTGTGAACTGGAGGTACAAAAATTCCCTCATACAATGCGTGCGCCATCCATCCACTTCCATGATCAAAGTAAAGCCTTTATCATGGAGCACTGCTGCCTCCTCCCTCTAGTCCCAGCATTACCAGCGTGTACTGCAGATGCTGCAGGCGTAGCACTTTTCTCCCCCCTCACCTAACTCCTTACTGCGACTTCTGTATGGGTGCGAATGTGTGCCCGTGTGTGCAGGGCACAGATGTTGCAGCTGTAGTAGCTCTCCGAGTTATCAGCCTGGCATATGGCGACACTGAATGAAAGATGGCTGCTGTCAGGGAAAGTGAGAGAACAAGAGAGGCTGAGAAACAAAGAGAGGAACTACGCAGGGAGGTGGAAGGAAGACAGGGTGGACGGGGCCATAAAATGGAGATCGATGGTGGCTCACACACAAATGCACACACACGAGGGGAGAGGACACGGGTACTAAAAAACAGGAGCAAGTGAAAGTGTCAACTCTTTTCTATAATGCCTGCTTCAAATTCTCCCAGTAGACCAGATCATTAAAAAAAAAGAAGAAGAAGAAGAAGACGACAGGAGAGGAGTTCAGGTCTATTTTCCTCCCTTCATCTCCCTCAGCATGTAATGACATCCAGCACAGCACCTTTAATAGGAACTTTCTCCTCATTATATACCTCACACACATCTCATTATTCCTGTGAAAGGGATAGTTGGCTGGTATGAAGAGATACATGACAACGGCATCACTAACCCTCTCCCGTCCCCTGAGATGAGCAGTACGCACACTGATAAAGACACAGAAGCTCCAGAAACAGGAGTCCGTCCTGAGTAGGCTTTACATGCTTTCCTAAAGAAATTCTCAAATGTTGTACTAACGAGTTAACCAACAGCAGACACACAAACAACAATAGTGTCAGGAAACGAATGAAGTTTGTGAAGATTGTGGTACTTACCAGCAGAAGCGGAAGAAAGAGCAAGAAAAAAAAAAACGCAGAGGAACACAAAGCCCAAATACACCCTGAGCTACATCGCTCACTCGTTCTCCAAACGGCTTCATCCTCCCATCTCAGCCAGCACTAAGCGAACGAGGGATACACCCTGAACATCGCAGTGCCAACACACACACACACACACACACACACACACACACACACACACACACACACACACACACACACAC
>JAOUQZ010000024.1:19823592-19837880 GCA_028564935.1 Neosilurus hyrtlii | reverse complement strand
GAGAGAGATAGAGAGAACAGAGGGAGAGAGAGAGCGAGAGAGAGAAACAGAGACAGAGCGAGGGGGGGGGAGGAGAGACAGCGAGAGAGAGATAGAGAGATACAGAGAGAGAGACAGAGACAGAGAGAGGGATAGAGAGAGAGAGAGAGAGAGAGAGACTGACTTCTGCTTGCAGGCTTCATTAGGTCGGTTTGAAACAGCCTACTCTGGAGCACGCAATAAACATTAATCACTACACCGTATCAGGGCTTATAACCTACTGCAGGATGGAAGAAAAGACACACTCGGAATTCAACCTGACCTTTTTCCTACGGACTGCACAAGGAGGAGGAGGATTCCTGCTGGAGCAGGAGTTTTCTCTGTGAATAAAAATCATGTCTCTGTAATGTGCACTGGGGGGTTATGCGTGTTTCCATGCTTATTTATATGTACAGTAACTTCTCGGCTCATTGTCTCGTTAAACAACACACTGTAAACAAAGTAGAGCCTGAACTCCACTGATAATAAATCAGTAAATACCCTGAATAACCCGAATTCTGGATGAGTGTACGTAGTGACAGATACTTTCTCTATAGCTGCTTTTTCAGTAACAACAAAACAAGCAACACCTAAACTCAGATTTTTTTTTAACTTGTATGAAATTTAAAGAGAACCGGTATTGACTTCCTTACAGCATAATTTGTGTGTGTGTGCAAATACTGTAAACAATACAGAAGCCTATTTTAATATAAATAACCATAAAAAGCACAAAACTGGTCATTTAATCTCGTGGATTACTAGCGGGAGGCTGAACTGCGGCGATTAGCAGTTTTTCCTGGAAGTGACGTCAACACACTGGGTGGGGTTGACGTCTCTTTTGGAGACCGTGAAACGTACATTCCAATGACGCTGAGGGCGAGAATGCTTTTCTTAGGCAATTTCTGCGCTTGTTGTTTGTGGAGCTCAGCACTGGCTGATACTGTGTTGAGCTATGCAGGTCAGTGACGTAGCCCAGCCAATCCAATGCCCAGCCAATCAATACCAGGCGGAAACAGCCAATCAGAAAGTCAACATGTCTATGAGCACGCCTAACACTTCTGCACAATTTAAAATCGAGCATGGAATGATATTTCCGGAAGAAACCGCTCATGTTATACATGATGTTTTTTTTTTTTGTTAAATAGCCAGTAACACTAATTCACCACAGGTACCCTTTAATAGCAGACATCACAAAGTCATGTATAGAGCTTGCACTAAACACCAACCAACCAACCAACCAACCAACCAGGGCAGTGGTGGCTTAACCAGTTATGGTGATGGGTTACTGATCCCAAGGTCAGCGGTTCAATCCCCACTGTCACCACTACTGGGCCCTTGAGCAAGGCCCTTTACCCTCAATTGCTCAGCTTTATAAAAATTATAATTGTAAGTCACTCTGGATAAGAGCATCTGCCAAATGCTGTAAATGTAAACCAACAAATAAATAAATAAAGGAGTCATGTCTGTATTGGTTAAGATACATGCGAAAGGTTTATTTCTTCTTTGTCCTTCTAAAAAAAAAAAAAAGCTAATAATTAAAGCAAACATTCTCACATTTTCAAGCGGTGTAATCGAGTTGAAGAAAGCGCAAAGCTTCCAGGGATCCGTTCATAGAGTGACTGGTAATATAAAGAATACGGAACTTTTTTGATTCAGAAGAATAAAACAAGCCTTGACCCTCTGAGCCTTTATGAGTGATAACTCATAGAATCACACTCCGGGGCTAAAGTGCAGAGATTTTACAAAAAGGTTAGAAGATCTATAACTGTCTTCACTTCATAACTGAAGTTTCACATGAAATGTCACATGATATCTGTCTTAGCTGTCTTTTTTGTTTTGTTTTGTTTTTTTTTACTTCACAGTCAAAATATAAAGGTGGGATGAAATGTTTATAGGCTGACCATGATGCAGTGGTGAATTCTGACCAAATTACGTATGTTTCAATGCCATCTCCCCTATGATCTACACCCTTCCTCCATCAGTGACGTAGTGCTTGTATCCCTTGGTGCAGAAGCTCAAGTTTTATTGTTCTGGCATCACGTCATCTTTGTCAGCCTATGAACTTTTCAGCCTATCCTCGTAACGCATTATTTAATGCATTTAACCAGTTCGCGATCGCTACGCATCAACAAGGAGCAAAGCATATCATGTTACAATCCTCAACATGATCATGATACTCATTCACCGTATGATGCTCAATCAGGCAATCACAATCAGGCTTACCTCACAGAAAAGGGTTAGTTTGTCGTCAGGTAGCAGCCCATTGGCCTCATCCAGCAGGAAGTCCCGCCTTATAAACTTCTTGAAGCCCCAGTCTTTGCCTTGCACGAATCTGTAAGCCCGCTGGCTCTCTGCAAACATATCACATGAGCGATGTCAGCATTTCAGCTTCAAACAGAATGAAAGCACTGACTGAGAATATTTAAAGTCTGACCATTATGACTTTCAGGCACAAATCACCTCTGATGAACTGACAGTAGACCGACACTGGCTTTCTGTGGTAAAACAGCTCAGGTATTGAGAAGTCATAGCCACTCCCCAGTGATTTCGGACTTGATGTTAAGTACAGCGAGGTTAAAGGAGCAGTGGAGGAAACCTTGGCTATGTTGTTACTGTTATATCACACACAGAATTGCATGTAAAAAAAAATTACATATCAGAACCATGACGAAGCAGTAACCAGACTTTCTTTCCAAACATTCTCGATGTTTCCTTCAGCTCAGGGAGAGCAACGAAAAGGCACAAAGTTACAGACTGAGCTTATTTAATTAACAGAGTGAAGAGGGGAGAGAGAGAGAGAGACAGAGAGAGAGACAGAGAGAGAGACAGAGAGAGACAGAGAGAGAAACCATAACTGGCTGCTTTAAGACAATAAGCATACATACACATGCTAAGACCCCTAATTCTCTAAACTATAATACGATCAGAAATTCTCCATTCGGACAACAGCTATAGTTATATTTCTGGCCTCTGACTCCTAAATCAAATTCTATATACCCTCCTCTGCATACACAAGCTCAAAAACATCCACAATTGGCTCATATTGCTGTGATTGACAGGGGAAACAGTATGCTGTTCAGTTCCCATAGACAGCAATTCATTAATTGCAATAAAAAAGCTATTAATGCTCTTCTGTTGTCCTTGTCCCCCCACATAAAAACCAGGACAATCAACAAACAGAGAGATTCATTCATTTTCTAAGCCGCTTAATCCCATTTAAGCTCGTGGGGAAGCTTGCGCCCATCTCACGGACTCTGGAGGAAGGCAGGGTACACCCTGAACAGCTCGCCAGGCATTGGCAGGGCCATTCACTTGCAAACCTAGGGGTGATTTTGAACAGCCAATCAGCCTATAGGCATGTTTTTGGACTGTGGGAGGAAACTGGAATACCCAGAGGAAACTCATGCAAGCAAGGAGAGAACATGCAAACTCCACACAGAAACACCCCGAGCCCAGAAATCGAACCCAGGACCTTCTTGCTGGTAGGCGGACATGCTAAGCACTGCGCCACCACCAAATAGTGATGTAATCATTAAATAACAGGCCCTGTATAGCTACTGGTTTAATTTAAACAAGTCAGCTACAGTATATGGAAGTGACCAAATTAGCAAAAAAAACCCTGAATTTCAAGTTTTAACAAGATAGCTGGGGTTTAAAATTCAAAGGTCACTTAAGGTCAAAGGTAACTGGCACACTTGAAAGTCCGCAGATGGTTTCCTATTAGTGTTCTATATTAACATCATATCCATCAGCATTCCTTTCAAAGTAAGAAGAGCTATATCGCCAAGGTTTTTTGATCTTGCCCTGACCGTTAGCATTGACGTTCCAAAATCAAATCATCTTTGGTATTCAAGTAGGATAGTGTCCTCTCCGAGTTTGACTTGAAAACTGAAGCAAAGGTCTGCTGTGGCCACGACTTAATACAAAGAACTTGGTGCGTCCCATACATAACAGAAAGCTTAGTGAATTCGTGTCACGTAGACTTTCATCAGGAAGTTCTCATCTCTATGATGCCACAGCCATTTGTGACCAGATGAAAACAGGTTATGCTTTCTGGGTGGACAGGAAGACATCACTGTCTCTACTGTCAATCAAAGTGACACTGGCCAATCACAAGCATCTCTGAGCTAAAGTGTCAAGGGAGAAAACTGGTAGGTGGCTTCACCTATGTAGGTAAAGTCAATGCGAAGCAAAAGTAAGCACTCCCAGAATGCATCTCTTACATCCTGCATCTTCACAATACTTCAGTGAGAAGAAATTTGTTCATGTTGAACTGGACCTCACTTACTGAACCATTTATTCCAACTAGGGTCATGGGGAGGCCGTGCATATCACAGCTAACACTGGGTAAAGGCTGGGTACACCCTGAACAGCTCATCACAGGGCAAACACACATACAACCATTCACACTCACACCTCGGGTCAATTTGGAACAGCCGTTTAGCCTAACGTGCAAGTCTATGGACCGTGGGAGGAAACCGGAGTACCCAGAGGAAGCCCATGCAAGCACAGGAAGAACAAGCAAACTCCACACAGAAACACCTGAGCCAGGGATTCGAACCCAGGACCTTCTTGCTGTGAGGTGGACGTCAACATTTCATCCCACCTTTGCTTTTTGACACCTTGCTGTGGAGATCAGGTAGCAGAGGTCCGATTCTAGGTTGCACGATGTCAAAATATAAAGTCCAAATTAAACCACAGGCTTATTTCTCTGCTCCTGCTTTAATGTCCCTCGTGGTTATTCCTCCACAATAATATTATCATTTTATTCCGTTTCTCACTGTCTCACTTTCACATCATACATGTTTTCATGCTTTGCACATACATTCCTGAGTCTCACTGACATTTTCATTTATTTATTTATTTAAAATCTCCACCTCTCATACTCTCCACATTCACAGTGTATGATTTAAAGCGAAACCCTGTTGAATGCTAAACACCGTGCAAGCAGCCAGTCAGGCTCAGACCTCTGCGGCGGCTGCCCTTGGACTCAAGTTACTACACAATCTTGTAGCTAAGACTTCATACTTCCTAACAAGAGGAGTATATATAATTCAAGGGAAAGAGAAACAGGAAAAGTCAGTCAAATCTTGAACTCTCTGAGAGATTCGGTCATCCTTTCATAAGCTCACTGTATGTAGATGAGGTGAAACAGGAAGAGGTGATCAAATGCATGAAAAATCTCAGAAGGAGTGAAATGGTGAGCTCTCCAGACAGACTATATGCAAGACTCTGTACCCCTACCAGAGACAATTTCATTCAACGTGAGACCATTCAGACAATTTCATTCAAACCCTCCCCCCACCCCATTTTTCTCCCTAATTCAGTCGTATTCAATTCCCATCCATCAAGTATTGCCTTCCCTATCACATGACCACCACCAACCAGGGAGGGGCGTAAGCATTCACACGCCCACTCTGTGACATTCAATGCTGCCACCCGCCTTTTTTCGAACTGCTGCGCATGCGTATTAACACACTCTGAGGGAAAGCGCTATCTGCCCCCTCGAATGAATGAGCTCACAGACACCCATGATTGGCTGGTGATCGCTGTGAGTGACAGGGAAGTGAGCGTATGCCATCCCTCCCTCCTGTGGGAGCTCGGCCAATTAGCTCCCAAAGACTCCCATTCACGGATGGCTGTGGCATCAATCCGGATACGAATGTGCGATCTCCAAGCTGATAGTCGCACACCTTGTCGATGTGCCACTCGGGAGCCCTGCCTGCATATCTTAGCACAAACATGAAAGGTTGACTAAAAATAAATAAACAAACAAATAAATAAATAAAGGGGGAAGACGCTCCGCTGCCTGATCAGAGCAGCACACAGGAGCCTGGGTCTCAACAACACAGGAAACAGCAGCCAAGGTGCAAATTAATAGCAGAAGCTGCCCGAGCGCATGCTTTCATAAATAAATGTTCAATAAACAGCAAAAAGCTTTGAGAATTTGTGCTGTCTTGGGGTTAACAAGTCGACACTGCAGGTCCCATCAATTTAGCAAAGGGGAAACAATGTTTCATGTATTAGGCTGTTTACAGATTGCAGCTGGGTTGCCATTTGAAGACCTCCGAAGGCTTCTGATTTGATTGGCAGATCCCAGAAGGTAGCAGAACACCCAGAAATGTGGGTAGCTGGAACCGCTTTCACCAGACAGCTGAGTCTGCTTCAGTGTCTGCGTATAATCTTTATCTCAACCAATCAAAGCCACTGGTAGCCGGATAAACACGCCTACTGAACATTATTTATCCTATTTATTGTCGTATATTAAAAGAAGAAATGCATAAGTGACACCATAGACGAATCGTCTTTCTTCTTCTTCGTCAGCGTTCAATCACTTTCATCTTCTTGATTTACAGTTCTGTAATAGCTGAGATGATGTACTGTGTTGTACATGGGAACAGTCTGAGCGACTCTGATCCGCTCTGCTGGAAAGGATTAGAGAGAATGTGAGACAGACAGGATAGACAGCCTCTAGCTGAGTGGCCTTTAGAATATGGGGTTTAGTTCAGTTCAGTTCAGTGCCACGGCTTTGGCAGCCGACCAATCAAAGTTCTCTCTCAAAAGTAGAAGTTGAGGTGGCAAGCAACCAATCAAGGTCAGACCCAAAAGTTCACTGATGAGCCGATCACAGATTGCAGACGAACTTAGGATCAGCACCAGAGAGATTACTAGAGCAGGTCTTTGACATATTCAAGCTGGCCAAATCACGGAAAACAAGTTTGACAGAGTCATAAACATGAAATCCAAACTTGCTTTCATCCATATAAAGCCTTCTGAAAGACCTTTCAGATGAACGACACGGTAAAGTCTGGAAACACTGTTATCTGAAACCAAAGTGCCCCAATATCTCTCCAGCAATAGACTTGCACTGGCATGTGATTTTTATTTTAAAAATTTTTTTTTATTTCTTGCTATAATGTATTAAACCCTCACGGGAGAGTGTTGCCTCTGCATTTAACCCATCCAAAATGAGCGCGCACACACACACACACACACACACACTCAGAGCAGTGGGCTGGCACACACTGCAGTGCATGGAGAGCAGTTGGGGGTTAGGTGCCTTGCTCAAGGGCACCTCAACCATAAAGGTAGATGAAAGGAAGGTGCTGCTCACCCCCCCCAATCACACACACACACACACACACACACACACACACACACACACACACACAGTGGCATAGCGGTTAGCATGACTGCCTTACAGCAAGAAGTTTCCTCCCACAGGCCAAAAACATGAAAATTAGGCTAACTGGCTGTTCCAAGGTGCCCCTCGGTGTGAGTACATGTATGGATGGTTGTGTGCGTGTGTGTTGGAGCTGTGATGGACCGGGTGTACCCCGCCTTCATCCAGAGTCAGCTGCTATAGGCTCCAGCCTCACTGCAACACTAATATTATTAAGCTGTTCGGCAAAAACGTTGTTTTTTGACCTCTCGGATGTTAAATTCAGCAAATATTAGAGACACGAACATGTTCCAGCAATACAGTGCTCTTGTACACAAACCAAAGAGCATGAAGACATGATTTGCCAAGGTTGGTGTAGACAATGGTCTCCAACCCTGTTTCTGGAGATCTTTCTTCCTGCAGGTTTTATCTGTCAATAAAATCTAACAACCATCTTTTCACTGCTCTCAAATCAACGATTCGCTGATCAAGCGAGCATGAGTAGGGCTGGAGTCAAAGTCTGCAGGAAGGTAGATGTTAACAAACAAGGTTGGTGACCACTCATGTAGAAGAGCTCAAATATCTTGCACCATCCCTGACCTCAATCCCAGTGAACTCCCATCCTATTCACATGAACTGAAACCCTGACTGCCCCAAGCCTCCTCATCCAACATCTGTGCCTGGCCTCACTAATGTTCTTATGGCTGATTGAACACAAATGCCCTCAGCTACACTCCAAATTCTAGTAGGGAGCCTTTACAGAAGACTGGTGGCTGCTCTAGCATCAAAAGGGAAACCAACCCCAGCTTAACACCTGTGGTTTCGGAAAGGGTGGTTCAACAAGCACATCTGGTTGTGACGGTCAAATGTTTACATAATTTGGGCCATAGACTGTAGCTTTGCAAGGTACAGGCAAGACCAGAGTGGGCAACTGCTAGCCAAAACAGCTTGAGACTTGCAGCAGTGTTACGTTTCTGGGATAATCCGCAAGCATTACACGTGCCAATTAAAAAATAAATATATTTAAATTTAAGCATTAACAACATACTATAATCTAGATTTTAAAAATCTCATCATTAACTAATTTCAGAAATAAATATTCAACTTAGTCTGACTTGTAAATTAAATGGTCCAACTGGAGTCAGAGCCATCAAGATTAGAGATTAGCACTTGATGTCATTTAGATAATGTGTTTATCTGTTCTATTCGGTCATTACATAACACGGCCATTCGAAGTTGCTTTAGTCTGAGTGGATTTCAACAGCACCACCCTCGATATAAACCATAAATGCTTTCTTTTCAAAATTCATGTTGAGAGTTTACAGAGGCATAAACCAGGATTATGTGTGAGGGACAGAAGGACGTTGGGGTGTGGAAGGTGCTCGGTGTTAAAACATCCATATTCAGGTCCCATCTCTGGGCTCTGTGGTCTCACAGTCCACTGAACTGGAACAGTGCTGGAGAGGGAGGAAAAGATTTCCGCTAGAACGTCAAAAGGTCACACATGCGCAATTCAAAAAGTCGACAGGTCAAAAGGGCTTCAAATAAAAGTGAGCGGCTGAGGATCCGGCACATGTGAGCGAAATATATAACGAGCCGATAAGGTGATTCTGACCCCGATCCCTTTTCATTAGAAATCTAGTTCGCAACACGAAACATGAACGGAAGACAGAAGAGAGGACAACAGAGAGTAAGAGACCATTATAATATACTTGTAATGCGAAAGAAACACAATCTCATCTTAATTCAACATGCGCCTCTGTATTGAAGTGTCAGCACAAACGCTTGTGGATATCGACGTCCTCTCAAGAGACGTAAATACAATCTGATACAATAAACATTCGCCGATAATTCCGACTCTATGAACTGAGAGTAAATCTCAATATTGGCCAAGAACTCGATACAACAGCACACAAATTTGTCATACACTTGTTAGAGACTTGACGGGAACAATGTTGAAGAAGAAAAACAGCTGGAAGCAACAGCACTAGAACATCTCCTACATACCGTCCGTGTCTCCTGGTAAGAAAACTGACAGAACCTTGTTTCACAACTGGCGCATTCAGAAACATAAGAATTGATTTTAAGGTCTGGATCACAGTTGCAGAAAGGAATCAAAAACTGGTGTGTATTAACCAAGAAATAACCTCTTAACCAGCTCGAGAGTAAACGAGAAGAATTGTAACAATTCAGTTTTGAATCATATAACATGAAACAGGACTGTGAGGAATCCGAGCTTCTTGTTACTCTTCTCCGTGTCTCAGGGCTAATCTAATGCTGATCTGCAGTTTCCACAAAAACCCTTTGGACTTGAATAGCCACTTTCTCATTTTCCCGACAGAGCAGAGTGGGCTAGGGTGAGCCAAGGCCACTACAATTTCTATCGGTGCTTACTGGGCATGATGACGCGTCCTCTGAGTTACTTTAAGGACAAAAGCCTCATGGGCCAGGCGAGGCAAACCAGGGGGGTACGGTGGCGTCAAGGTGCAAGGTGGGGTTTATCTCTTACATTTTACCAGACATGCTGATGTAAACATTAATATCCATAGTATCGTTGTAATTTATGTACAAATATGTATTTATAAGAAAACTAGCACAGTAATGATGCTAAGTGCTAGCCAGTTACACTGACTAAGCTAGCCGTTAAACTATTCTCAAACTATTATTGGTTAAAACAAAGACACATAACGGCATAAAATTGGTTTACTTATATCTTATTTAGATAGCTGCTGGTTCAGCTAAATTACAAATAAAACAAGATTTTAAAAAATCTACTGGTATCCACTTGCAAAATTGATGTTCTTGCTGCAAATGCGGTGTGCAGTCTTAGAGGCAGGTGACATTTACACCAAGGCAGCATTTTATGAGTATGGAAACTACTAGGCTGTATGCAGAATAACAAAAATGCAAACCGGTTTTCAGCTTGAGGCTTAAAGCCCCAGGCTTCAGGCCCTGGGTAGCCTCGACACGTTCATGAGACAGAGACCATTAAAATCTCTGTCTCTATTTACAGTGTACCAAGACTTAAATGTTGCCTGTTCATAATTGTTACGTTGAATTAGCTAAATAGAACGAATAAACAGAAAAAGTCCTATCCATGGAAAGCAATAAAAGACAATAACGTAAATCACATACTCCACCAAGCAGGAGTTGTGGCTTTAAATGTGTTTTCATCATCTGTTCATGTATCTAGCACTGCACCATGCGAACACTTTTTGAATGGAACACACATCGTTTCAGTATTTCAGGGTTTTGCTTTTTTTTTAAGCTTTCTGGCTGCATTTAGTGATTTCTTTCATGTTGTTCCAGATGTGCATGGAAAGCAGACAGCATGACTCAGCCCCACTCTTTCTATCTGCCTAAAAAAAAAAAACACACACACACAAAACAATACGCCAACTTTTTTTCTGCATTTAGGATTGATGACATTTTATCCAAGGTTCCTTTCAAGGCCAGTGTTATGCTTGAGCATCCTCGAGTACGAGGGTCCGCTATGGTCCACGTAAATTTCACAAGACATCCACATACCCAGGTCCGTGTGCACCAACCGCCCTGCATATGCACTGAAAAATCTAAATAGTCGCTGAATTTAAAAAGAGGTTATGTGGAAAGATCAGTCACAACCCACACCTGTACAATCAATCTTTAAAACAATACTAAGACAATCAAATCTGTGATAATTTGTGGAAGAAAACGGTTATATCTTGCCTACATTACATCTTAGATGACACCATGCTGCACAGATACAGCAGCAAGTTCTACAGGTACTGGTTGAAATGACCCATGTGCTCATCTTCAGATATGTTATATAGTACGTGGACATGACCAAAACATTCCTTTATTTGATAGAATGTACAGGATGGCTGGGCTTTGACTTTTCAAGATCATTCAAGGTCAAAGGGTACGGTCTCAATTTAAAATCGATGTATGATTTCCTATGTCATCCGAAAGTCTGTTTAAGTGTCCAATCAGTCTCTATGGGTCTATATCACATTGTTTTGCAGATATAAGCAATTTCACTGTTCATTTAAGAGCCTTCCATCTCTAAAATAAACTATCTAGTGGCCACACCTTGGCCTTCACCTTTGCCCTTGACATTCTGAAATTAAATCTAGACACTCAGGAAAGGTAGTGACCCCACCAAGGTGGTGGAAATCTTCCAAAACTAACAATAACTACACTGCGCTGAACTCTCTATATTGGTTCTGTCGTGTCACACACCACTTTCTTTAATTCCGCACTTGTTTTATGTGACTGCGTACAGACATCTACACCACCATTGTGGCCATAGAGATCCATGTGCACATCCGACAGGGAATATAGCTGAGAATTAAGTACTGCTCTTGGTGATTTTGGCCGTATAACATTAGATGGTGCAAAACATTACATAGTGCACAAGCAGCAGCTCTGCTTTTTCCTCTAACATGGGTAATGCACTACATTCTATCCAGAACTTTACACATATGTACTGTAATATTATAACATGCTCCTGTTGATAATTATCTAAATGACTAATCAAACATAAGGGTGGCACCCCAACATAGAAATAATATCTCCCCCTTCATTGAATCGGCACCTTATTGTGGTGGAGGGGTTTGCATGTCTTAATGATCCTGGAGCTGTTGTCGGTGGTGTCGCCTAGTAGGGTCACCGAGGTAAACAGGTCCTATGTGAAGGTCCAGACTAAGCGAGATTCAGAAGAGACCCCTTCCCACTCCACCACCACCCGGACATAGGCCTGGGGAAGGCGCTTTAAGGTGAGTGCCTGGGTCGGGCTTCTGCCAATGTGGGACCTGGGGAGAGGGACGTATGGACCTCACTGCTTAGGTTGCTGCCCCCACGACCCGACCCCTGACCAAGCAGTCGATGATGATGATGATGACGATGATATCTTCAATGTCATTTCATACAACAACAAAGGCAGCCTGCATTCCAGAGGTGCGCAAATAAATTGGCTGGCATGATGGATTTGGGCGGGACAAAAATCCCAGAGATACTTTCGAATTAACTACAGTAGCAGAATATTTCCTACCCTGTCAGTGTTCATCGCCATCACTAAAAGGATGAAACTGAGTGGCAGTTATGATAAGCAACACACTAATGTGTTTTTTGTTTGTTTTCTCAAATCAATGGTACGGTACCCATCTGATAATACACCTTGACTAACTGGGAAACCATGATACCAACAAGCCTTGATAAATATAATATATATTTATTATCCCCATTAATACATTTCCACGTTACAGTCCGGCGCTGAAGAGAATAAATCTGGGAACCCTGTTCAGAAAATATCCACAGGAATCAACAAACTGCAGAAATACTGAAGGCCGCGTATTTTCCCTAAAGCATTCCAATGTTAGAGTGTTTAAAGCGAAACACAGTCTACCATTTAACAATGATCTCCATACGGCACTGCTTTTAGGAAACTCAGCTGCAAATAATTCTCACTACGAGTCTTAAGAGTACAAAAAATCAAGCCCACTTTAACATGCATTAATCTTCACTAATGCTATTTTCCAATGCAGTCCATCTGCACAATTCCATAAATGGCCAGAAATAAAAGACATTCCTTGCCAGCAGTCATGTTTTGGCTGTGTGTGGAGGCATTGGGCTTCCTGAGAGGTTAAAGGCAGTGTGGCAGTGTGCCACCATGAATTAACGTGCCAAAACAGAGAACCGCTTCCAAACCCTGAAACCGAGCCTGAGCCCAAACATGCCAAACCCAGCAGCAGAGCCCTGGACACATTCAAAATCCTGTGCTCTGCCACAGCCGTTTAAAAGAGCAAACAGGAACAGAAGAGGGAAGGAGAAGTCCGGTCATCATGATCAAGCCAAATGTGGATTACATGGCAGGGATTTCTTTCTGCAGCTAGTCCAAAATTATGTACCGAAAAACATTCTGCTATGCCACGGATTTGACACGTAGCCTTAAAACACATCCAAAAAAACTGAGGGCTTTTAAAAACGCTAATTGCATAACTACCATCTCATTACTCGACCACATCAGTTTCCACTCATGTAAGCCAGACACCGGAATCCAAGGCTACAGCGAGAACAGGCTCACCGAAACTGGACTGAAGACTGAGACCAAGAGAGCTTTTCTCTTTCTAGTTATTGCCTGCCACTTCATGCTTTGACACAGTGCATATAAAAGAGTTATTTAAATTACAGCTCTTGAATCCCTTAAAAACAGATGTGCACAGCTCCCTTGAACATGTGGAAGTCACAGCAGATATGAAATGACTATGGCTCTTCGACTGTACAACATGACTTCCACTAAACTAATTCCTCTGCTTCCCTTCCTCCATCTAATTCTTGAATCAAGATGGCGAACAGCAACGAACAGTTTTCTAGAGTCACTGATTCCGAGGTCCTAAAAATCCACCAGTGATGACTCAGCGGTTAAGGTCGTGGGTTCAGGTCCCAGTACCACCAAGCTGCCATTGTTAGGCCCTTGAGCAAGGCCCTTAACCATTAATTGCTCATAAATGGAAGTGTACACATAAATGTGTTTTTTAAAATAAAAAAAAAGCAATCTTGCAAACTCTGTCGCCTGTCTACAATCTACAAAAAATCATTTTAGCAAATCATCTCAATGTATTTTTTATTTCTTCACTCGCTAAACCATTCCATAAGGTTTGAGGTTCATTCATGCTACGCAAAAGTAAAAAAAATACAATTTGTGACACCTTTAAATTTTTCAGAAAAATTGGTATTTTCAATGTTTTTGTTTATTATACAAACTTTTACCTCAATATTCAATATTCTTCGGAATGATTTTTTTTTTTTTTTGAAAATCATTCTTTACTTCTTTTTATTAGGAACCCTTTTAGACCAAAGTGGTGGTGTATAATCTTCACTGCACGCTACTGTGTTAACAAGTGATAATATTCATTTGAATATTAAGTTTAAAGTGCAAAATAGAAAATGTTTGTTTAAAAGAGGCATTATGATGGGAGAAGGAAAGCATTGCATTCCAGCATAAGAACAGTTTCCCATTCGAGAAATTTGAAGATGGTATCATGACTTAGGTTGCAGTTATCTAGGACTTACAGTTGTGGTATAACCAACCGGACTACATGTTGGACTGTAATGAAATTTTCTTATA
>JAOUQZ010000024.1:19785268-19803730 GCA_028564935.1 Neosilurus hyrtlii | reverse complement strand
GAGAGAGAGAGAGAGAGAGGGAGAGAGAGAGAGAGAGAGAGAGAGAGAGAGAGAGAGATAATATAGGGGTTCATTTGATCAACTGTATCTGAGTAACAAAAGGGAGGCTTTAATAATATACTATGGAATAATTGTAAAAACATGAAATTACATATTTTATAAAGGTAACAGTATATTATTTTATATAAAATAATACTAGTCAGTCGTTCACAGCCCAGTATATGCATGTTAATGGGAACCAAATATTTTTAATATAATAACATTTTTATTTAACGTTATTATACACATTTACTATCTGAAAGAAAATGCACACTAGAGGAAAGATAATAATTCGGCCTCTAAAACCAATAAACGTTTTCCTAATTATTTTAATCCACTCAACATTCAACAGAGTACTGATATCTCAGATCTGCTAGGTTTTACTTGAAAACTGTGCCTGCAGTAACTCCACTTGCATCTTACCTCAAAACCTGGGGGCAACCGTGGCCTGAAGGTTAGAGAAGCGGCTTTTGGACCGAAAGGTCGCTGGTTCGAATCCCAAACCAGCAGGAAAAATGTGTGGCGATGGGGGAGTGAGCTGCACCTTCCCTCCCTCCGCATTCACAGCTGAAGTGCCCTTGAGCAAGGCACCTAACCCACAACTGCTCTCCGGGTGCCGGAATGTGTAGCAGCCCACTGCTCCGAGTGAGTGTGTGCTCACTGATAACGTGTGTGTGTGTGTGTGTGTGTGTGTGTGTGTGTGTGTGTGTGTGCGCTCACTTTGGATGGGTTAAATGCAAGTCAAAGTTACCTTGTGGAAATATTACAGTATAAAAGAGAAAAATGAACGAAACTAAAAACCTGAGCATCACCTCTACGTGTTGTGTTGTACACGCCGACCACCCCGGATCAGATACGCTCTTTTGGTCAGAAATCTGGGATGGGCAATATCCCTCAGTTAATCCGGATTTCCCATTCAGTTTGAACAGCCACCAGCCGTGTATCGATTTCCGATCAGCGGAATTCCTAAATCAGTCCTGATTCCACAAAGAGTAATAACCCTTCTAAACAAATTTAGCTAAAATCACTGTATCCAAGCCAGTTCTGATAAGTTATGTTGTGTACGTTTTTAAAACAATGTGTTTAATCTTGGAGACCCAACTCAGTTTTTAAGGTTAGCAAATATTTGTGGTTGCTCACCCTAAATGAGATATTTAATAATAAAAGATTCCTACTTCCACCCCATGGGCTACTGCCACAAAAAATAAAAAGAACCAAGTTCTTTCTGTGGGAAAGACCGCGATACTTCTGAGAAAAAGTTAGAACTTCAAAAGTTCTGGGGAAAAGAAAGGTTCATCTGGAGCTCTGGGAGGACTCGACAAGAGAAGATTTCCTTTAAAGAAAAGCCACATCCCTCAAAAAGGCTGAAGCATTAAGGGGGAGATCACACTAGAGGTGTAACTGACGCGGATTGTAATTCATGGCTGTCGCTTGCCCTTCTCGATTTTGTCACGTGACACTGCATTTTGGTCACCTGTTTTGTGAAGTCATCGCAAACATGTTAGAAATTTCCGGTAATGCCGCAAAACGAGGCTCTGGCACGGCGGCGGCGCAAACTCTTCTCAAACAGTGCGAACGATTCGTAAGAAGGTCACAACGTTTTGCTTGCAAATCACTTGCTTTTCATTACCAAGGAAAAGCAACACGCTGGAGACTTCCACACAGAAAGCTTAAGACGTATATTTTGTCATTATTCCTATTATTTTGTTCGCGCTAATAGCACGCGAATAAAAAGTGAATTGTTTGAGAACAAAAAAAAAAAAAAATCAAACAAAGCACGACTGATTTAAAACAAGAGATTCACTTTTCACACCAAACATCCGCAGACCGAATGCAAATTACTCGCAAATCAGTCGGAAAAACCGTCACGTGAAAAGCCACAAAATATTCGCTTGCACATGGAGCCGCAAAACATCTAAACGCGAATTTCAAAATTTTAAAATCCATTTTAAAAAATTGCACAAAAAAAAAAACTAAATCTAATCACATCAGTCACTTCTCTATCACACCTCTAGTGTATAACCAAGAACTCAAAAATCCCTTTTAAGAGAATCAATGACGGTGTTGATAGTCCAGCATCTTCCTTAAAATGACTCAACATGAGGGTGGGGCAAGTGTCTGGGGTGTTATTTTATAAAGCTGAATTAAAAAAAAAAAGAAATTAATTAAAAAATCAGAAACTAACAAAGGTTTATCTTGGGCGGAACAGGGGCGTAGTGGTTAGCATGTCAGTCTCACAGCAAGAAGGTCCTGGGATCAAGTCCTGGGCTTGGCGACGGCGTTTCTGTGGAGTGGAGTTTTCATGTTTTCCCAGTGCAGGTGTGGGTTTCCTACAGGTACTCTAGTTTCCTCCTACAATCCAAAGACATGCATATTAGGCTAATTCACTGTTCCAAACTGCCCCTTGGTGTAAACAGTTGTGTTTGTTGGCCATGTGATGGACTGGCGAGTTGTTCAGGGTGTACTGTGCATTCCTGCAGAATCAGGCTCCAACCTCCCCACAACCCTAGTAAAATTAAGCAGTTCTGCAAATGAATGAATGAAAATTGTATCTTTTTTTTTATACGTCATACAAACCTAAAAGCTACGGCTAGTCCATACCCAGCTCAGCTAACTCTAAACCCACCTCAACTTCCTTACTTTATGATCCCATACTGGGTTTTCTGTCAAGTTACTTTCTAACTGCAAGCCGATTCGAAGCATCTTCATATGAAGAAAAGAGGTTTCAGCGTCCTCTCACTCCGGCACACGGGGCATCCCAGGGCTCCCCCTTAGGTGCTTCACTAATTTGCTGCTCTGTTTCGAATGCAAACGCTGGCTTCAGCACAAACACCACTGTACTGAAATCCAGACACAGCGAGACCAATAACACAAGGAAGAAAAAAAAACCACGTCATGTGGAGATATGGGGGTAATAACATTCAGCCTGACTTTGCCAGGTTAACACATTTCCAGCATCAATTATCTCCAGCGGGTTTCAAAGATCTTTGTACTAGCATAGAGAAGCACAATTAGCACGAGCCTTTGCTCACAAATGGCACTGATACAAAGCACAGCAATGGCTCATTTGTCCTGCTCTTCCCAGCTAAGTATTAGCTCCACGGATGAGTCCCTTCACACACACACACACACACACACACACACACACACACACACACACACACACACACACACACACACACGTGACACAATAACACTCAGTCACACACGGTCTTACAGATAACTGATTATTAAGAAGGTCAAAATCTTCATTTACGGAAAATGTACTGCACTCTGGACTGCACTCTGTCTTTTTAAAGAAACAGTACAGAAGACAGTATGCTCGCGCATCACACACTTCACTCCGCGGCCTACAGACAAGACGAAAGTCAAAACGTTCTCACTAAAATCTCAGTAGGGCTGGGTGATACGACCCAAAATCCTTCTGCGATATTCATCCCCATGTATACTTTCACTCACTCACTGAACCGCTTAATCCTACTGGGGTGGCGGGGAGGCTGGAGTCTATCTCAGGTGACACTGGGCGAAACCGGGGCACACCCTGAACAGCTCTCCAGACTATCACAGGGCTACACACATACACAACCGTTAATACTCACGCTCACACCCAGGGGCAATTTAGAATCGCCAATTAACCTAAAGTGCACGATTTTGGACTGTGGGAGGAAACCGGAGTACCCAGAGGAAAGCCACGCAAGCGTGCCAACACCACACAGAAACATCCTCGCCGAACCCAGGACCTTCTTGCTGAGGCGGATGTGCTAACCACTACACCGCTGTGCCACCCAGCATGTACATTATGCCCTGAAATGAATGTTCAGAGACAAAACACGCAGCCTGCTCGAAACTGTACACATCACAGGGAGCCGATGAGGGGCGCTCATGTTCTAGCGAACACCTGAAGCCATTCATGCTGGTCGTACACCTGTCATAAACCTGTCACTCACAACACAGGACACTTCGGTCTAGAATGCTTCTGCTTTTCAGTTTTTTTATTCTTTGCACTGGGGCATGACATCCGAGATCTCTGCGACCCAAAAAACCGTGTGGGGAATAATTTATGAGCACGCTTGGAGCAGGACTGGAGTTTAAAAAGGAGGCAGGGTGCATCCAAGAGATGAAACTCGAAGGAATCCTGCTTCCAAGTTCATCAAGATCCCGTACGTTGGCGCATTAAGGTCTGTTAAGCTCTACTGCGCTTTACTGCGATGCCGACCTTCTTTCCCGATTGGCATCAAATCGTAATATAACATAATAATCACGACGGTCAAAAATTTTGCCATGATCTGCGCTCATCATGAATCAACCAAGTTCCCTCAAGATCTGATTGAATCCGACGCCTCCCCCATGCTCATCACGGAGATCATGGACATCATGCCCCAGGGTAATGTCCCCATGAGTACACCCAGGGGGGTCCTGGGGGTATCATCATGCTGGAACATGTCCCGGCTTCATATTTCCGACGAAAGGAAATTCTAAAGCTTCATCATCCTGCATCAAAATTGTGATAAAATTATGAAAGGGACAGTGGGGTTATGAAGCAGATCATGTGTGTACATCACAAAAGTGCGCACGCTATACTAACATCTGAAAAAAAAAATGCCTTTTTAAATATCTGAAAACAGTCTTTATGGCCTATTTTTCCCCCTCCAAGCTTCAAGGTTGTCACACGAAAACAGAAATAAATTTAAATAGAAAGGTCCTTTCCATGCAAACTATCTTCTGGTAGTAACACACATCAGGAAATGACTATCAGAAACACGTCAGTACACAAAATAAATGTGCAAATGTCTGTACTACGAGAAAAAAATGTGAAGGTTGTGACAATAACTATGTTTATGTGTCAGATCGCACCCCGCCATGGTTAACCAGGACACCCAGTCATGTTTTATTCCTTATTTAATGCATTAGTTTATATTTTACAATGGACACGATGCCGAAAACGTGCCAGCGAGACACCTACAGTAAGACAGATGGAGCGTTACACAGCTGTGCTAAGCTCATTTCAGCGAGAATAGAAGGAAGCATTATTCATTTCACTTGTATCTGTCTAGCCCTTCCAGACAGCTGTGGCATTCCACCGAGCCCCACCATTCCTCTTTCTCCCAATTATCCGATTTAGGTCCAAGATAGATTGCACCCACATCCACACTTACATTCGATCACAATTGTAATGCATAATGTATAACACTTCAGCTGTCTGCGCTTTCAAGTGCAAGATATTATTTGGAAACGAAGAAGTGCACAACTGAAGACGAGTCCCATCCCAAATGTACCCAGAACCATCCCAAGGGTGAAAGTGAGACCCTTTGCAGAATTCACTATGATGGAAAGGCAGGATCTCAACCGCACTGCTGACAGCGTCAACTGTCCAAAGAAACTGCGCTGCTTTATCTTTCTTTATCATGTTGTTGTAGCGTGAGCTTCGACAGCGACTGCACCGCCGGGATTCGCTCGACTCTAAAGTCGCCGGCTTCAGAGGGGAACAGAAGGGAGGAGAAGGAGGAGAGAGATTTGATGCATGGATGCGTAGTGTGGTTATGCAGAGTCAGAATGGTGTGAGGAGATTAGCATCTGCTGTCTGGTGCATTCTTCAGACTGGAGGGAGAGACTGACGCTGCGTCAGAGCTCTGCAACTTAGAAACGCAAACCTGCTCTCATCTGCCTAAACGCGCCAACAAATATATGAACATTTCTTGTTTTGTTTTTTTTATTACGCCACAGACAGACACATGGGCGATATGGTGATATAATTACCATGGTGATGGGTGTAAGACTGATGATCAAGTCAGTTATTTATAAGGCAGCATAACAGTATAGTGCTTAGCGCTCTTGTCTCACAGCAAGACGGAGTTCGAACGCGGTGCTGGCAAGTGCATTTCTGTATGGAGTTTGCTTGTCCTCCCCATCCTTGTGTGGATTTCTTCCAGGTACTTTGGTTTCCTCCCACAGTCTAAAGACATGAACATTTGGCTAACTGGCCGTTCCAATTTGCCCCTAGGTGTGAATGTGAGTGTGAATGGTTGTGTGTGTGTTGGCCCTGCAATGGCCTGGCGAACCACTTGATGCTTCACTACTAAGGTTGCGGGAACGCTGGTGCCCCTCCCAGCCAACTCTGGGTAAAAGCTGGGTACACGCTGGACAGCTCGCTAGATTCTACATTACGTTAACTAGCTATTCCAAATTGCTCCTAGATGTAAATGAGATCTCCGATTGGAACTCATGCACTGTAGAGGAAGCCCTGCCTTCTTTACAGTAAAGTTCACAGAATTAAAAAAAGTCTTTTTGTTAATACAAAACACACAAACAAGTTGTTCAAAAAATCTAAAAAGTTAGGGGGGTGATCACACTAGAGGTGCGAAAGAAAAGCGACTGAAGCAAATTGATATTTCTGTGATCTGCAAATTTATAAAATTCACATCAGGATGTCTTGTGTCTCCACATGCAAGCGAATATTTTGCAACTTAAATATGTCTACATTGCGAAAGTGGTGAGATTTTTTGTGTCTGATCTGCGAGCACATTTTTATTTATTTATTTTTAAAGGTTTTATTGGCTTTTTGTTCTCTAACAGTTAGGTTTTTTTATTCACGCTATTAGCACCAACAAAATGTGAAAGAAGACAAAATTTACAGAACCTGGCGTTGCTTTTCCTTGCAAACGAAAAACTAATAATCTGCGAGCAAAACAACAACTTTGCCACACGGCAGAGCCTCGTTTTGCGACATTCGTGCAAATTTCAAACGAAATAAAATGCTTCTGCGAATGTCGCGAGACAAATTTGCAAATTGCCATTGACGTCTATCGCTTTTCTATTCACCTCTAGTGTGGACCCCCTCTCACAAAGCTTTTAGTACAACAGGCTGAATAATGAGAAACCAGCTACTACGACTAATGATTATCTTTTGCTAGTCTTCCCTCTCTTTCAGTAATGGATTGGTTTATCAATAGCATGGAGCAATAACCGCAGTTCATTACTTATAATGCTACACTGTAATCTACAATGCAGCGCTAGACTGCAGACATTAATATTAATACTGGACCCATTTTCATGCTCGCTAGTCCGCAATCACAATATTTACCTCATTTGTCATTTCGAAATTAATCACAGGTCATGTTCCAGCACGCTCCTGGATGTTTATGTGTAACTTTGCACAGTTTTAGCACATTAAAAGAGCTGCTTGCCATCGTGCGCATGACTAATCGCTGCTTGGCTAATGTGGTGCGTAAAAAAAAATCAACCCAGGCGAGGCGAGGAAAGAAGAGAGCGCGAGATCCTGAGGCAGCAATCCACTACGCTTGGGTTTGGCAGAGGGAGGCGTCTTTCACCAGGCAAAGCAGGCACGAAGTTCAAGTTACAATCAGCCCTGACGAATGGCCCTGCACCGTATATAACACCTCGTGGGTAAGCTGAATCTGGCCTCAGAAGAGGAAAACATGCGAGGCAGAAATTGGCACTGTGCAGTGTGATGGATAATCCATTAGAGAAGAAACATTCCTGAGACACAAATCTTTTTTTAAGCTAATCCAGATCTCAGAGGCATAGCCTCACTGCAGCGAACGTGACGCCTGTGGACGATGTCGAAATCTTCAGCAATAAGGGCTGAGCATCACACCTTACTACTGAATGCTCAAAAAACACACACACACTCCAATCAGACTGAGGTCGTGAATGAAACACTGCTAAACAACCTGAGAAGAGATTTTTGTGTTTTCTCTGTTGCACCAACAATACTGTAATTACCTGTGTTTACATTTAAACCCTTTGGTAGAAACCCAGAGCGACTGTAATTTATCACAGTTATACATCTCAGCAGTAGAGACTTAAGGGCCTTGATCAAGGGTGGCAGTTCAGCACGGCTGGGATTTGAACTCATGACCTCCTGATCAGTACAACAACAATTTAACCACTGAGCTACTGCTGCCCCGAGATCCTGCTGTATTTAAAGAATGGGGTTATTTATTAGATGGAGAATTTAACACTCAAGAATAATGATGATGCTTTCCATCTCTATTGCAGGTTCGCGCTACAAAACGATACTTGCAGGAAGGGAAAAAAATAGAACAGAAAAAAATAGGCAGCTGTGGCCTGATGGTTAAAGACCAAAGAGTCGCAGGTTCGATTCCTGAACCAGCAGGAAAAATGTGTAGCGCCGGAGGAGTGAGCAGCGCCTTCCTTTCCTCCACCTTCCTGACTGAAGTGCCCTTAAGCAAGGAACCTATCACCCAACTGCACTCCGGGTGCTGCAATGTGGCAGCCCACTGCTCCAAGTGTGTGTGCTCACTTCGGAGGGGTTAAATGCAGAGCTGAATTTCCCTTGAGGGATTAATATAGTGTATCAAAATCAAAAAAGTCAGAAATCAAAAAAATGGGAAGAGTTAGTGAAGGTGGCCAAAATGAGTGTGAAACACACCAGATATGATTACTGTCCTTTTTCCTTTTTTAATAGGCAGATAGTCACAGGTTGGCAAAATATTTTAAAATTATGCTTAAATAAAGCCATAAATGTGTTTAATTCAAAGTCAAACTGGAAATATCTAATAAAAATGCAGTCCTTGAGCTCCCGAGTGGCGCTCGACAATGTACTCGACTATCAGCCTGGAGACTGCAGGTTGGAATCCAGGTGGGTGCCTCTGAATTCTTAACTGAAACGACTGAAGGCTAAACAGACCCCATGTGACTGGTGTGTAGTGTACAATGTATTGTACACTGGCTGACAAGTACTTCAGGGGTATGAAAAAAAGGTTCAAAAGTTCCCTATATTCTCAAGTATAAACACCAAGATAATACAGAAGCAAAGTGATGAAGTACCTTTACTCAGCGATTTTCCACCTCTGTTGACAGTCTATTCACCTGCCTGTACAGGGAAATGTATCACATCTGGGCTGCAAAGGATCAGCACAATGGCGTACTGGAGCATGTTCGCCTCGGGCATATGCGCTTCTGTGTGCCGTTTGCATGTTCACCCCATGCTCGCGTGGGTTTCCTTCGGGTACTCCGGTTTCCTCTCACACTCCAAGGACGTGCACATTACGCTAATAGGTGGTTCCAAACTACCCCTAGTCATGAGTTCAAAAGATTGTGTGTTTGTTGGCACTGCAATGGGCTGGCAAGCTGTTCAGGGTGTCCTGCCCTGCCTTCACTCAGTGATGGCCGAGTTGGGCTCCAGCCTGCCCGTGACCCTAGTAGGATTAAGCTGTTTGGCAAATGAGTGAGTGCGAAAGTGTTCCAATGGCTAAAGCTTAAAACCACATGGTCAGGACCTCAATATTTGTTTTACTGCTACCGTCAGCAACAAGTAAGACGTTGGGTAATGTTTCATTTGTGTTCTAATAATGGACTCAAACACTCCGTGTATGTCGTTTAATAATAGAAAAAACTAGTAAAAACTATTAGGATTAAGCGGTTCAGAAAATGAATAAATGAATTTAAGTCTCAAGGCACCAACACTCTACATGTCCTCTCACCAACAAAAATCAGGCCAAATGTCATCTAACACCAAGTTCACATATGCCTGGTTGATATATGAGAACCGCGGCTGGGGCTTCTAAAGGAATTTTGGCAGATTTTTGAGGTGACTGGTGGCAAATATAGGCAAATGAAGACACGCTAGCGGGTTGGGTTTGGGGTGCATGGTGGCTGAATCGATCTGGCACTTGAGCTGTGGAAATTCTTAACAAGACCAAATTTTCTGGGAACGGATGCTGCGCCCACTTGGTTCCCAGGGAAGCTCCACGGCTCTCAAGTATTCCAGTGAAAGTGCCTGAACATTTCTGTGGTAAGGCAAATTGACCCCAAGACAGCAAAAATATGCCTAATATCGTCTACCATGAACAATTTCTAGTAATTCACACAAATTAGTAATTCACACTCACACACACTCCTCTCT
Source organism: Neosilurus hyrtlii (assembly GCA_028564935.1). Lineage (NCBI taxonomy): Eukaryota > Metazoa > Chordata > Actinopteri > Siluriformes > Plotosidae > Neosilurus > Neosilurus hyrtlii. The sequence goes on along the minus strand of JAOUQZ010000024.1, from coordinate 19,793,802 downwards.
CCATATTAGGAATTTAAGAATGAAACAAACATCAGGGAAGGAAGGACGGTGTGTTTTTCTAATAAGACAGAGCGAGGGAGACCAATGACATTTAAAAATGCTCAAGTTGTATGCAACAGGCTTAAAGCGAATGACGTACACACCCACTTGCCAACTCACCCACACAGTAAAGGACCTCTAAATACGTGCGAAGAAAGAAAAAAAAGCCAAAGTTTGAAGCTCTGAATCATTTGGTGTCAACTCTGAGGAAAAGAAGCTGAAGAACACTTTCCAGCAGAATATCTGACTCACAAGTGCGTTTAAAATTAATAAATCTATCTCACACTGAGTCAGATCAACACAATCTGGTAATGCTATTAAGATCAAGGTTTTAAGTGATGCAGCCTGCGTGATTTATCATCATATAGGGTTTTGAACACAGACAAAAAAAATAAGGGTGAGAAGAAGCTCTGCTTCAGGTAAAAAACATGAGCTAAATTACATTTAATGAAACTCAGAAGGGGTTACGTTTCTTCTTTCTACGCAACCACTAAAGGTCAGCCGATGCCACGGTTTCATATCACAACCAATCATTCTGGTTTTATTTCATCAGCTGAAGAAATGTCTCCAAATAAATAGTAGATAACAATGTGTACCTATATATATATATATATATATATATATATATATATATGACTGATAGATAGATAGATGGATAGATATCTCCATGGCAGTGTTGCTCCGGTTGGTCGGGTCGAGGCTCAGCAACATTAATGCGGTAATAAAATGTAGTCAGCTGATGATCTAAATGTACTGAATAAGCAGGTTATCACATCAGAGTGGTTCAGGGAGCATGAGGAATCTTTTTCACATATGTACTGGCACCCCAGAGTCCCGACTTTTCTGGAAAGTATTCGGGGTGTGCTGACTTTATGGACAGGTTAAATTTTTCCCTCATCGATTCATGACGTCGGTGAAGAATGAACCCAACACTGGATGGAAATAAATGTCATGTTGCTTAAGTTTTTTTAAAAACAATGGCATGTTAATGTCATGCTGTAAGCAAGGCTTAAGGCAGAACCACCACATATTCATGACCTTTTGTTTGGCTGAGCCATGTATAATGTCAGAATCAGAATACTTAATTGATCCCGGAGGAAATTGCGTAATATTATATATAGTAAAGTGCCATTGGTAAAATAATATAATTAGTGCCAATTTCCACTACAGGTTATTCAAGTATGCAGAACAGATGTGCAAGAAAGTATTCAGTCTCGGACCTCAGCCTGTTGCCGGTCCCTTCAACTGAGTTATAGAGTCTGATGGCTGTGAGAAGGACTGACCTCCTTTATCACAGCAAGCCTGAATAGTCTGTGGCTGAATGAGCTTTTGTGACGGCTTAAAGTGTTATAGAGGAGGTGCAAGGCATTGTCCATGACTGTCCTCTGATGGCAATAGATCAAGTTCACAAACTTCTTAAGGGTTTCCACTCTTCAGCTTTAACGTTAGCTGTTTTAGGACATCTTCAAGGCTCGTGGTGATTCAACTCACCGTAGTCGTAATCAGTGGGTGTTGTAAGTTTCCTGTTGATGTGAGCCGTTCTCCTCTGACCATCAACAAGGCGTCGCCTCACACCGAACTTCAGTTGTGTGAGAGAATTCTGAAACACTCAAACCGTCCCGTCTGGCACAAACGCCCACAACGTCACTCAATGTCCCCATGCTGGTGTTTGACATTAAAAGATGATGTTCCTATTAAAAATAGCCGAGCCCATGCAGCGAGTTTTAGAAGTGCGATGCCTTAATTGTAATTTTCCTTTTTATTTAAAAGGAAACTACCTTGGCAAGAGCGCATCTAGGTTCTTACAGGAGGTAACAAGTACTTCAACACAAACTGAGTGTCGACGGGCTTCATTTACACCACGCTCGCCAACATCCTGCACGTTCACACAAAAGTGTAATCAACAGTTTCGTTGCATTTCTCGGACTAAATTTTTTTCAGTGACGTTTCTTTTTTCCACTTCAGGATCATCTTACACAAACCCCTGCTTAGACAACCCAACTAATTATGCTAATTAAAATTACTGTTCGCCACAAAATTCTCACAATTCGAGTGAAAATAGTACTCATATTACTATAAATGAAAGAAACCTTTTACAGCTTGTCTGGCAGCAACCTGTGTGATTAAACACATCTCGGGTATGGGATGAAACGTTCGTGCGGGTGTGCGCTGTAGTTAAAGCGACAGGGTTAAAAGCCTAACAGTGGTGCTTTACCCCACCTCCATTAAGCTAAAGCTAAATCACAACTACAAAGTGGGAGAAAGGCAGGCTGTGTGTGTGTGTGTGTGTGTGTGTGTGTGTGTGTGTGTGTGCTGAGTGGAAGAAGCAGAGGTGTTGATCAAAGGTATGAACACATTTCTAGTGGCAGGATAATTAGCCATTTCTGACCAGGGGTCAGCCGTCCCCTTTTTTGCTTAAAAACGATTTCACATCAGATTCGTCATCCGTGTGCGTCTCATGTGCTATAAAAGCAAGCCGAGGTCACGGCCGCCCAGTGTGCATTTCAGACTGCATCAAATATCAGATTAAGATCAAAGATGAAACCTATGGGAATGTGATTACAGGAAAAGTGACAGACTAAATTTGTAGCGTCTGTCTGTGTACCATACGAGGTATTTCGTAGGTCCCCCGGTTTACATTACATAGGTAAGATTTATCCTCGGGCATCAGGAACAACCACCGCTGCCATCTTTTATTGGAAGGAGTCATACATCTGCATCAGGTGTTTCTAAATCCACTTCTTTTACCCCTCACCCATCCTGAGCATTGCCTACGAAATTGGGGAAACCTACGAGATATGGAACACAGACAATACTAGGAAAAAAAACAAAAAACACGTCGGTGGAGAAATCCTCAATCATAATGATTTAAATCCACACCACTGTGACATCATAAGCAAGGCCCTTAACACAGAAACGCTCAACCAGATCCCGCATTTAGCGTGGGGTGGGTATATCAGGCAGCAAGTGACTAACAGTCAGTTCTCAAAGTTGTTGTGTTGGAAGCAGAAAAAATGGGCAAGTGGCAGGGATCTGAGTGACAATGGCCAAAATTATCATTATAATACCAGTGACAGAGCATTTCCGAAACCATGGGTTATCTTGAGTGTTCCCTGTATGCTGTGATTAGTGCCTACAAAAAAAAAAAAAAAAAAAGAAATACAACGAAGGACAGACAGTGAACCAGGAACGCATTCACCGTTACCAAGGTCTCACTGACATGCACTGGGAGTGAAGAACAGCCCATGTGGTCTGATCCAACTGAGCACAAACTGCTGAAGAAGTTCATGCTGGCTGTGAGAGAAAGATGTCCGAACGCACCCCGCATTGCAGAATGTGTAGCCGCAGATCAGTCAGAGTGCACGTGCTTCCCCTTGTCCATCACTGAAAGTGCCTACAATGGGCACGTGAGCTTTAAAAACAAACCGTGAAGCAATGGGAAAACAAACTGGTCTGATAAACCACATTTTCTTTTACATTCTATAGACAGCTGGGTGCCGGTACATGGGGAAGTGTGCAACATGATGGTCTGCAAGAAGAAGGGAACCCACTGGAAGCAGTGTGATGTACTGGGCAATGTTCTGCTGGAAAACCTCAGGTCCTAGAATTCATGTGGTTGTTACTATGACATGTACTCAACAATTCTCAATAAATTCAACCTAAATATTGCTACAAATACACTTTACGGTCACTTTATTCCCTAACAGCAGTAGCCACGTTCAGCAGGATAGCTCGCCCTGCCGTACTGCAAAAGCCGTTCAGAAATCCTCTGAGGACATTTTGGCCTCCTAATCCCCCCATTTGTAGGACGTGGTGGACAAACAAGTCCAAACCATGGAGGCCCTACGACTTGCGGAATTAAAACATGATTTTCTCGATCGCACCAGAACACGCCCAAATGTGCAGAAAGTAAAAAAAAATATATCAGGATATTCACTGCTATCTGACATGATTTCTATGAGCACTGCACATATAATATACATGTTTCCCCTCAAATCCAAACGCAACCTTCTTGCAGGGTAAGAATGCTTCCTCTCCTAGTCTGTTAGCGAGCTAGCGTCCTGGACAGACTTTTCAGAAGAGTCAGGTTTGACGCATACTCTAAAAGTCCTCATTTAAAGCAGAAAGAAGAAACGGAAGTCATATTAACAAGATGTTCTATAAAAATCACACTGCAACCCATCAACTGCAGCAACTGATGATACACCGCCCAGACGCAAACCGAGGCGACACCAGTCTTGTCGCTTTCTAATGTAATTAGGCCTAAAAAACAGCAAGTGTACGAGTTAATTCTGCAAGTCAGCTACTTTATGCGTGAGGCTTATAGACTTTAATAAGGAAGGACCTGTTCAAGAGAATAATGATAAAAATCTCCGATGCTGTTCAAGCCTCATTGGCTCGTCTTATGGTGCTGCATACGATTCCTGTTCCCTATAATACTGTCTGAACCGTTAACGGGGAAAATAATTCTCCTATGGCCCATTCAGGTCCCTCCTGGCTATCATACACACACACACACACACTTCATCCTTCACTCTCAAGCCGACCAGTCCTAACATTTATCATTCTATAATTAGCATAAAAATATTAGTCACCAGTTTTATCAAGAGAATCAGAGCAGCCTACACTCTCCCCTAGGACATCTTACGGGGGTGGACTGACGCAAACTTCACGGCAATATTTTATTTCTTTCACCTTACTTTTTTATAACACACATAGCTGTTAGGCATATTATGATCATTATTACTGGAACATGTAACTTTTTTTTTTAATAATAATAATTTTTATTTTGTCATAAGCCATGCCTCTTGAACCCTTTTTTTTTTTTTTTTAAAGAACTGGGGGGACCAACACCCTCTCAACCTAGAATTCCTACTTGGAAAGTCCGGAAGGCCTCCTCAACCCTGATTTCAACAACGAACTAGAAATCGATTTCAGCTAAGCAGCACTTCAGTACTGTTGAATGTTGTTGTGTTGAACATATTAGAATCTAGTTTAAATCACTCAACCTACACACGGTCACTGGTTAGCTCAAGCGCAGACTACGCAGTCGGGTATACGGAGAAGAAAACCTCACTCGTCAGACTGAGGCAGCCCTGTTGCGCTGTGGTGGTGGAGTTGACAGCACAAAGGTAGAAAATGCCATGATTCTGATTTCCTAAAATCTGGGTACTGAGCACAACAGGCCCGTTCATCCATACTAAACAGGAACAAATGCGCTAATATTAATAATAATAATAATGTTTAATGCTAACATGTAGTTAACATGCATGAATGCTAGCTAGCATCTTGCTCTGATTTGTAAATATGCCGTGACCACCGTGAGGGCTGTTCCTGTAGTACTCAGTTATCCATCCCCAGCAACACGTCTACTCTTCCTGTCCTTGGTTCTGGTACTCACCGGATCTACTCTCCTCATTTCCCCATCAATGAGAAATCTCCTCATCTCAGCTTCCTAAAAAAGACTTTATTCACCCCTCCCCACCTTACCTATTTGAGATCAAACTCCGTTAGACATCAGGTGACGCGGGTGGGTCCATCGTTAAGCCAGGTGTGTGTTTCTCTCACTCACTCCTTGTCTCTCCCCATAGGTCAGGGCTGTGAGTTTATGTCCCGGTGTCTCAGTAGTGCGCTATTCCGGTTTATTCAGGAACCTGGAAGCAGAACAGAGAGGAAAAGGGGGATTCCTGTTAGACTGGTTGTGATATAAACACCAGGAAAAGCACCACTTACGCATTGCTCAAAAGCATATGAACGGAGGGCTATTTCCTGGGCTTTCTTGTTTCCTCGCTAGTTTATCCGTAACGTCGAGCATGCAAAAGCTGCAAGACCTCGCCGTTTATCTGCGAAATGCATGCATAATTGAGCAATCGCTCTCACAAGGTGCAGAATGTGGAAAATCGCCCAGCTGGCCTGGTGAGCAAATAAAACAGCTGTTCGAGTGTGATGGCGCTGAAATGACACTGGAACGACTGGAGCCAAAAATCCACTTCGTACACGGTTTTTCCACGTGACACGTCCACAATTCCACGATTCTGTCAATGTTAATGGTCCCAAAAATTTAGCCAGCTCTATTAACAGAAATGAAATACACTAATGAAAAGAGAGTCCTTCATGCTGTATGATTACCTGCAACTACGAAAAGCTCATACATGTACATTAACATATAGGTAAGCACCGGTGTGACACTGTAAATGGAACCCCAAAGAATATGGACCCGGGAGTCCATATTCTACTATAGAATATGGACCCCCACCCCAAATCACTTAGTATTACATAATAATTATTCTAAATAGTAATCAAAATATATTTACAGTAAAGAAGACGTCATTTTCTAATTTTTTGTCTTATATACAATTTCCAAACCCAAACCCTAGATTTGTTTATCTGTTATCGATTATGAATTATATATTCATATATGTTATACATTTGTTGTGAAAATTTAAAATTTTTATTTATATGAATAAAAATAATAATAGGTGGGGTCCATATTCCACAGCGGGATGTGGACCTCAGGGATCCTTTTTCCCCCATGGAATATGGACCCGGGTCAATATTCCAGGGGGTCCGTTTTCAATATCACCCCAGCTTTAAAAAAATGAAGGAAAAAAAGGAGAAGCAGCAGCAGTGCTTTCATTCCTGCATTATAATGTGTCACTCGGGGGGGAAGATACTTTTCACTGACATTTCAGTTTCCAAATAAAGTTAACTGGATTCCGGATATTCCCAGTTATAGTATTTTTGTTTATGCAAAGACTTTTGTAAGGAAGTAGTCATGTGACCTTGAAGGGGGGGGGGGGGGGGGGAAAAAAAAACACCACCACCACCGCAGGTGATTAAACGCTCTGTGAATCAGGCAGACAGATTGATCGGGTCAACAGTGTGAACTGATAAAAGCAACTTTTAGTCATGTTCTTAAAATAAATCTCACACACATGGGATAAGATCATGTTTGTGGAGGCGTGCCCTTTTATTTATTTATTTATTTTTGTGTTGGATTAAGTGAAATGTGTTTCGGGGTATGTATACATTCAAGATCATCTTGTACAGAATCATCGATGGCTCAGGAATGACTCTCTCTCGATCTGAACCAGTGAGACGATAAGGGGAGGATTATTAACTCCTCCCCCTTTCCCCGTACGGCCCGAGACACTAAATCAACAAGTCCTCAAATTCCTACAGTTTTCCCCATCCCTATGTAAACGCCCATCTGCTGTATTTTTGTGTAGTATTATAACACAGCAACTCAAAGATTCTCTTCTGGAACACAGAATTTTGATCATATGTTTGGAATCATGAACTGAATAAGATCTAACGTTAAGGACTCGTGTGTGATTTTATGTAACAGGACGGACATTTTTTTCTCGGCATCGGGATCTCAACGCCATGTTCACAAGACAACAGCATCTAACCAGCAGATTTCCAGGGAAGCTCTTCATCCACGAAAGGTCTGACTGAGTGCAGTAGTTTATTTCCACTGGCACGGCGATTCACCCCATCACACGAGGACAGACATTACGGGAAAATCGTCCACTTTTCCTCAAGCCATTTACCAGCGATATTATCAAGCAGTGTTCCAAAAACACACCCTGTCAGACACCCACTGCATTAACAAAAAGAATCAGAGTCGTCTTTCACGCAGTTCGCCGCGAAGGCCTAGTATTTACACAACGCGAATGCAATGTCCATTTTTTTCTTCCTGTGACGGCTGTAAGAAATCGTGGAAGAAATACTGAGGGGTGAAATTATCTTTATTATCTGTAAACAGCCATAGAAATGAAAAATATATGAGTTATGACTAAATTTCACAAGAATTATTTAAGCCGGGCTCTGAAAGGGATTACAATAAACCGATAAACTTTACAGTCCTAACCATTTTTCCTCTTCCACTCTTCCTTGACCAAATTCATATCATATCGGTTACAGAGCACAGATTAAATCTGTACAATCCAAAGAAATTTGCTTTTATGTTCCCATGTACAGACCATTAAACCATCAGAAATCTCAGCCTCAGTGGATTGTTCGACGGTCTGATTTGGGGACTATTTCGTAACATCCACCACGCCAACTGTTAATTAGCAAACAACAGAACAACAAACAACTGAATAAAAAAGAAAAATGAAAGTAAGAAGCAACGATCCATGATCCGCCATAAATGAAAGATTTACAAAAAAAAAAAAAAACATGACTGAAGGAACAGCGGAAGACGAATTAACCAAAGGGGAGAAGGCGACAGAGAAAGATAAGAAGGGGCATGAAAAGAATAAGGGAAAGCGGGTGAAAGAAAGAGTATATTCCCCTGAGAGTAAAGGCGTGTGTATTTGCGTGCGTGCCTCCGTATATCCCTGCTGATTGACAGCAGGGAAGCACATCAAACGAGCAAATGTGTTTTAAACGCCACTGATTTACTGTCATGATCAACTGCAGGGCTGTCAGCACCAGAGAGAGCGAGAGAGAGAGAGAGAGAGAGAGAGAGAGAGAGAGAGAGAGAGAGA
>JAOUQZ010000024.1:19762505-19777012 GCA_028564935.1 Neosilurus hyrtlii | reverse complement strand
GTTTCTATTGGACACACGCGGACATTCGGCCCAACGTGCTGCGTTCACAACACTTCAAAATAAAAGTGTTTTTAAGTCGCTGCCCAGCGCAATATTATACATATACAAATAAATATATATATTTATACACACACATCAATGGCACTTAGAGAGTTAATATGAGGTCTCTCTCTCTCTCTCTCTATAATAAAATAAATCAAGGTGATGCGCACACGGCAGGATAAAAGAAAAGTAGGAATTCAATGCAGCCGAATGTAGAGTCTGCGGTCACACAGCGACACCATCGGAAATAACAGTCCCCGGTAACCCGGACCAATTATAGGGTCGCCTTTTCCTGTAACAGCAGCACTGCGTCATTTCCGTTTCCTTTTCCTGTAACAGCAGCACGGTGTCATTTCCGCTTCCTTTTCCTGTAACAGCAGCACGGTGTCATTTCCGCTTCCTTTTCCGGTTCTTTTTCATCATGAAAGCCATGAACATCGAGCGTAAAAACAAAGGAGACTGCTACCCGGCTTTTATCCGCCGACCGCCGTGCTGCGGTTACAAGAAGAAGGAAGCGGAAGTGACGTCCTCATTATTATTAAGATTATTATTATTTTATTTATTTATTCCTGGTTGATTGATTTATTTTATTATTAATTCTTAATTTGTTTATTTATTTTTCCATCTTATTCTGTGTTAAAAAAATAAAGAGACTTGAGAAGATTGAAAATTTAAAAACAAAGCTTTTCTTGTGGAAAACCTGATGCTCACTCAGAGTCTGCCTCCAGTGGCCCCCGGGTAAACGGAGTCTGAGACCCCTGCTGTAAACTGGTTGCCATAGAAACATGAAGAAAATATAAAATCGCCGAAATCCCTAAAAATATCAAAAGGCTATTAGTAAAGACTTCACCACCTCGCAGAAGCAAGTGCCAAGTTTGAGAATGAAATCGCGAATGTTTTCCAAATTCTGAGCCGGAAGTGAAATGATTACAGACAGATGGACAGACGCATGGATGGTTGGATGGCTTATTTTAAAAATAAAATAAGTTTCATTTTAAATTAAATATGAATGCAATAAATAAAATACTACATAATAAATATCAAACCTGATATTTCTATTTAACTAAATGATTTAAAAATAATCTATAATTAAATAAAAAATGTTGAATGAATTCATTTTATTTTGACTGTAAATTTTATAGTTGAAATTTTAATCATTTATTGTAAAATTAATGAAAATCTAATACAGTTAGTAATTTATTCCCACTTAATGAATTGTACTTTTTATAAAAATAAAACAGCGTAATTTCTATTTTCTGAGGATGGGAGTTTTCATCCAGAGGCTCCCAGTTTACACGACAGAACACACTAGTACCTGTCACTCAGCGCACATGTTCTCAACCAATCGCTTCAGCAGTGACCTCTCAGGCTTAAAATAGAGAAACCACCTGCGAGCCGCAGACAAGCGTCTGCTTTTTTTCCCTCTCCTGCTGTCACTTTCACACAGCGCCTCATGGTGTTCACAACCGGCTTTCCGGTTCGGACCTTCGCTGTATCACCTGCATTTAGGGGGTCAATCCGCAGTTTAAAAGTGTGACTACACCTCACCGTAAACGAGGCTGTTTACAACAAGCTTTATTTCAAAATGGCAACGGCAAAAATATTTCGGTGCTGAGAAATATAACTCTCGGACCTTTTTATTGTGTGTCTCTCTAATGGTATCCAAGTCAAACACTGGCTGATAGATTTCACCAAAGTCGCCAAACCAGAAACGAAGGCATCTCTTACCAACTGTTTGACCGTTTCACTTTCAGATGTAATATTTCCATGTAAGCTGGTTCCAGTGTCTTCTGCTTCTCTTCCATCACTAAAGGTTGGGGTGTTCGTGCATGCTTGGCCCCTTAATCGCTTCTTGCAGCTGTACTGTTAGATGAGTGACGCATGAACAGGCCACGTGTGAGCAGCTAAGTGAGACTGTTCTTAAAACATGACGTATTAATAAACACATTGCTTTGTGTTCCGCTCTTTCAAATCACGTAGCGAATCGAATAAACCGGTCCTTCCTTCCTTCCACGGGATCAGAAACACAGCTTCCATCTGCTGATGTACAAGAACACACCTCGGGATTATAACCGGGCTACACGTTCACGTTTCATTTAGACTTTCAATCAAATCTCTCTAACGATACAATCACACATCCTTAAACTGCAATTCGTTAGTAAATTAAACCTCAAAATTCATACAAACTGACAACTAACTGGCGAAAGACTTGCTTATGATGGACGATAAGTCGGTTTCTTGCCTTTTGTCTGTTCAAAGCTGTTGTGCCGACAATCGAGCGTCGTTTCACGATGACGCCATCGCCCAGCGCTCTTTAGTTTACCGCCATTCGTTACCCTGACTGAAAATGAGGACGCAGGTAAAACAGAAAGGAGACTTGTGTGAGATGACAAAATGGGATGCGGCCTACAGAAAGTCAATATTAAAGAGTTTATCACTCCTTCGATAGAGCCAGACAATTTCCACTATTCATTTAGTTAATGGAGATTATACGCCTAAAAAATTCAGTCCAGAATCCATAAACACATCGCCTGGCCGCCGTTACATCCTGTAACCACCACGGCACTGTTTCAACAAAACTCAGCATCATCATAACATTTCTTTTCATCCAGCGCCGGGTTGATTTTTAACCAAAAAACTGAACCACGCCATAAAGTCTTCTCTGGCACATCCCAAAATCTTTCTTTTGGTGCTCAGGTTGAAAATCATTTGCTGACTATTTTATTGCTGCTGAGCCTTGATCTGACTAAATGAAGCAAAATGTGCTAAACCTGATGTTTTATATGACCACATGCATATTTCATATGGACGCTGTGACCTTGAAATTAGGTCAAGGTGACACAGGTTCAAAAGGCTTGAAGGTCGTGACACCAACTGCGACGGGTATAAATTGGAAACCGTTCTGGCAAAAACTACACCATCTAAAAGTGTTAACGGGCATTTTTGACCTCTGTGAATTAAAAGAATAGGTATACAGTTTCGATAGGCCGGTAGGGCGTGTCATAGGGACCATACAACATGGATATAAGATAAATCCATAAATAACCAGCACTGCTAGAGTGTTAAGAAGTGTCTACAGGCCCGGAGGTCCTGTGAAAACATAGTATCTCCTACACTTTGCGGGGACACGATCGATCGACAGACAGACAGACAGACAGATAAGATAAACAGGAAACACTTTACTCAGCTTGCAGCAAAGATGTTGAAATACCGCTAGAAGTACAGAACTAGCACAGGTTAGAAAACAGGAACTGTTACAGCAACTCACACACACACACACACACACACACACGCACACACACACACACACTCTTTAATCAATAGAGTGCATCCACCGACACACACTGACCAACTCACACGATTTCAGAGGAATCTGAAAGCACGTGCTGGTGTCTGCTACGCTTCATGAATATTCATCAGGCTCATTACCACACAAGTGGGGAAACAAGCGATACTTCACATCAAGATAAAGAGAGAAAGGGAGCGAGCACATGCTCAGACAAGGGAGTGAGATGAGACACACACACACACACACACACACACACACACACACAGGCCATGATCACACACAGTATTAACAAACGGCTCAACTGGTCAGCACCAAGTACAAGTGTAAACAAGGTCATACACGTGGAGGAGATTCACTTGTGCCACACTCGGCGGAGCACAGGGACGCATGCGGCCGAACGCTATCGCGTCCTCGTGCATCTTGGACGACACTGAAGAGTCGCATCACACGTTTTTCACTTGAAATTGACCCAGACGTGAAAGTCCACTTTCCACCGACTCTTGAGTTCAATCAAAAATGTTACATTCAAACACCAATCCCAGAATTCCTTCAAAGTGACAATTAACTGGCGAAATCTGCTTCTACGTTTTGCTTTTGAGGAACAAGGAGCAGGATTCTTGCCTTTTATCTGTTTTGGTGATATCTAAGCTGTTTCACAAATGAGTTCGCAGATGACCATCTCCCAGCGCTCAGGCTTCGTGAGGTGCTGGCGGATTAGAGATCACACGGCTTCCTCGCAGCTGTCTGCCGCAGCTTTCACCAAAGTGCTCGTCTCGCACGGCTAGCGCTTGGTGCACCGCGGCGCCGTGTGTCTGTGTGTGTAAAACCGTGTGTGCTCCACTGGCTGCCAACACTCAGCAAAACCACAACTTGACGCCAGCACCTGAGGGGGAACGTCTTCATCCATGTGAGTCTTTGCCGGAAACTGTCAGCTGAACAGAGTCCAAGCCGTATCGAAAGAGCTTCCCTTCAGATGTTCAGAGCGATTATATTTATTCCTTGTTGTGTGTTTTCAGCTTCTGCTGCCAGACTGGCAGGGAACGAACATAAAGCTGGAAACAGATGAGTGGAGCGGTGGAGAACATCCTCAACCCTTCATCCTCAGACTTGTGGATTTGTACAACCCTTTCCTGCTTTCACATCTATTACACTGAAGCCCGGGTTACTCTGAAACACTGCCATTCCTTCCGACGGTCCAAAACCAGCCTGGACCAAACACGCTCACGAAGAAACAGGTGCAGTCAAACACACACACTTAAGACATACAAGCATCCCTGGTTTAAATGATAAGCTTTCTATCTGGCAAAAGGAACACACCACCTTCAAGCATAAGAAGCTTATCCCATCTGTGAAATATGGTGGTGCATCGTTTGGACCTGTTTTGCTGCATCTGAGCCAGGACGGTTTGTCATTAGTGATGTCTGAATTTTACCAGCAAGATCTAAAGGAAAATGTCGACATTATCTGTCTGTGAGCTGAATCTCAAGAGATAGTGGGTCATGCAAGAAGACAAAAAAAACAAAAAAAAAAAAAAACAAAGCACACACAACAGAAATGTTTTACGAGCAACACACAGAAACACATTAGCATCCCAGAGTTGGAGCTGTTCTATACAGAGGAACGGACTAAAATTCCTCCATGCAGACATGTAGAACTGATCAACAGTCACCAGAAGCATTTAGTTCCTGGTGTAGTTTGGCATATGGATCCATATTCAACAAATGTGAATAATGTCCAATGCATGGGGGGTCCTTGTATATTAATCTATAGATTTAGATAGCAGCGCCCCCATATGATTTCTCTGACCCCCTTATGAACTCTCAAACCCTACCTGTATCAAGATTAATTCTTAATTTTAATAGCTTGTTTATAGAATAGAATAAAAATGAGGTAACCAAACATGTGATCTTATTCTCAACATGTAAACTACACCATTTAAAAACCGTAGCTTTGGGGAACATTTCAATAACACAAGAATATCATTAGTTCACCTCATTAATGATGACGTCACATCCCGTGACCTGACTATTAATCCATCCTTTTGTTCTTTATATTACTTTCCCCCAGAAAAATGTTCTTACGTTTTTCCTTTTTAAGGTATCAAATTTTCAAAGAACAACCCCGGGTTCCAATGCGTACACACGTACGCCGGAGGGACGCTGTAGCTTTTCCTTATCGATGGTGCGCTGCACAGGAGCTCCACTATTACAGCGTTATTACTGCACAAAGGGCGTCTGAAGCAAAGGTTGACATACGTTAGCAACTCACAGATAAGTAAAATTTCATCAGGGCCAATTTCCTTAATAAATAAATAAAATACTCAGGAATAATGTTTTCATGTCGTTTGTTAAATTGGGTTCTTTTTTTATTTACTTTTAGGACTCGGATGAAATTCGAGTAATGACGGTTCGTATTTATGCATAAATATAGAAAATTAACTCCGATGAAGTCTCATGACCAAACAGTTGCTGATGGAAGACTTGAGGGGTAAATTATACACAATGTATTAGCGCAATTCAGCACCTACATCTGTAACAGTGTTCTTGCAAAACAAGTTTGTTTTTTTGTGAAAATAATAACCATTCTCATGGCTGGGCAGTTTGACGAGTGCTCTGTGTGTGTGTGTGTGTGTGTGTGTGTGTGTGTGTGTGTGTGTGTGTGAGCGAGGATTTAAAGATCAGTGAACACCGAACTTTAAACACTCGGGACCTTTTGTATAGTCATGACGTGTTAGTTGAAAGGCACAATGCAACACACACTGCACGCTCTCTCGCCCATTCCTCCCAAACAAAAAGCCAATTTCGCAACCATATGAAGTATTGATTTCAATCAGGCGATGGCATCTCGCGCGCCCTCTCTCACACCTGCTCTTTTCCTGCTATTACTTTTACCTTAAGCACGTGACTGTCAGCAAACGCTGCAGTTTCTCGAGGTGCACTAATGGCTGAGGTCAAGCGCGGTAAAGCAGATACACATACCGTCAGAAGCTCTCTACCATCCGTCCAACCCACCCACACACACACACACACACACACACGTTACGCTAAAACTTAAATGCCACCCATTCTGCATATCCGGTAAAATCTCACACAGAAAATTGTTGAAGGTGTAGAAATGCCACTTCGCCATATCTCCTCACAATCTCTTGGCCTTTCGTTTTCCCAGTCGCTCGCTCTCTCCATTCCTCCCTCTCCAAATACCATCTGTCATATCTGCAGCAATCTTCCATTTACATGAATACTAATGAAGAGCTCACACCTGACAGGTCGAAGCGAAACACAATAAGTCACACACATACGTACACACACACACACACACACACACACACACACACACACACCCCTTGTCCGAGGTGGAGGTGGGGAAGGGGGGGGGGGGGTCAATTTCCAGAAACACAAACAGCTTCCACCATAGATGGGTGTTTTTAACAGGAAATCAGTCCGAAACGGGTAGAACACAAATTCCGGAGAAGACTTTCCCAGGTATTTATAGAAAAAGAACAGATGCCGGGACGTGAGCGAAAATCAAGAGGACATCTTAATGACTGTGACGTGCTGACACTTTCGGCGTAGATAAACAACAGAAGAACGGGAGAGACGTCTGGGAAACAGAAGCGATTCAGAAGCTGAACATTTGTGCTGAAGACAGAATTGTGCGTTAAATGAGAAGGATGGTGACAATTACCAGCGAATCGCCGGCACACTTCGAGGAAGTGATGTAACAAACCCGCGTTTGAAATGGAAAAATCTACCAAACCTGTCGTGTGTGCTGATTGTTATATGATGTGTTAAGTCGGCAAAAGTTTACTCGTCTGCATTCAAGCATCCGGATGAAGAGAGGGAGGTTATGGGTTATCTATTTAAAAGGAAACAAATAAATAAATCAGCCTGTGTCTGAAAATAAAACATATCTAAGATAACAACTCTTGCATCAGACAGCTATACATCACCAGCACAAACAGATACAGCAGCAGATTTCAAATAAAACCAGTCCCACCTCACTGTAATGCACAGAGCCTGAGGAAGGACAGCAGAAAACGGCCACGTTAGCCACCTTTGGAGCTCTTTTCCTGTTAAAATGATGTTACGGATACGCCGACCCAAAGAGGTCAATACCGGAACACAAAACGCTTTAAAAGCAATGCGCTACAATAACAAAGGTTAAGATACACAATCAGGCACTGCCCACAAGCAGAGCCCCCAACTGATATCTCTACTCATATCAAACCGAGCCTCGTTTTGCTTTACACACTTTTCCTTTCGCCAACTGATTTCCGCTTTCATTTGCCCCATTTGTTTCATGTTAATTAAGCATTTACCGAGTTCTGCAAAGCTTCAGTTTTGTTTCAAGTTCTGTACTTGCATGTCCGTCTCCTACCGGAGTGTGTGTTGTTTTTTTTTTTTTTATTCTGTGCGAGTCTGAGTGGTGGTGTATTAGCCTCTATGCTTTTGGATTTCAGTTTCATTATCAATAATGGAAACTTCCAAAAAGTTTGAGAATTGCTGGCATCCGCCATATTGTGTGTATTTTGTCATCATTCGTATTTTACTCACACTAATAACGCGCAAATAAAAACAAATGGTTAAAAACAAACAGCCAGCAAAACATGACTGATGTACGACGGGAGATTCAGGGTTTTTTCCGCAAAATAATCGCCAATTACTCGCAAATCAATCGCAAACCCGCGTAATATACATATACGCAAATATTCGCTCGCATGCGGAGTCACAAAACATCTTGACACAGTTTTCGAAATTCGCAGAAAAATCAATTCGTGCCAGTCGGATCTTTTCTATCGTACCTCTAATGTGATCACCTCCTTATTCAGTAAGGTTTTGGGACCATTTTTTTGTTTGTTTTTTTTAAGATAGGGTGCACATGTAGCACATTATGTTTACATTATTTAAAATCTCCGTAGCATTGGTTGATCTATTTAGTTTAAAACAAAGACAAAAATGCTCTTTGTTTTGAACTTACAAATAGGAATTCCTGAAAAATGCTGAAGGTTTGAAGGCTGTGGTTAAAAATGACACAAAGCCAACACATTCCCAGTGGATAAATAAAGACTAGCGATATCTATGTCTATAAAATATGAGGAAAAAAATAGCAGGCCAATATAAACACTGAAGACTTCTGTTCTGAGTTCATGGTTTAAACCATCGTTTCATGTAACACACGTTGCAGACACATTACACCTTAAAGGATGGTTTATGCTTATATACCACACACGACTTATGAGTGTGCAAGAAGAGTGGTGGAAGCATGAGTGGCATCGTTTATAACCCTGTCTGCCTACTTTATGCACAATTAAAGAATTAAGAGACAGCTGTCAGGTTTCTGTCAAACCAAAGCGTTGAGCGATTTCATGCACAACGCTCTGACAAAGCGCTGTTCAATCTTCCTTCCAGCGTCATGACTGGCTGTTGTCATGGTGTGCATTCCAAACCAAAAACTCTGGCTTCACATTCAAAAATCTTTACAAACGTAAATCTTCCAGTAGGTTCGAAGGACATGTGAGCACTTCCTGTCTTGAATAGTGCACATAACGTGTCTAGCTAAGGCTAGTTTGCTCAATCGGTTGTATAAACAACGTTACATGGTGCTGTCCTGCCACCAATATTTACAATGTTATTGCACCACAGACACACGGCATTCGTTTCGGAAGAGGTGCACAGGCGACATGCCGAACGACACAGGATGGAAACCGCAGGCCTCTTGCATGTGCGTCGCTAAAACCATTACAATCCAGTCTTCAGTCTAATGCATCACTGTGCCGTCACTGAAAGCGCTGTAACGTGCAGGATATGGATCTGTGTGTATAGAAGGAGTCAGTGGCATGTTCAGGCGAACAACTGATCTTTCTGAAAGATCCTCTATAGCCTATAAGATCAAATCTGCCTCTTTTACACAATATAAATCCTTAAAACGCAGCAAAATGCACCTAAAGTCCTTAAAACCCAAAATAAACATCAACACCATTTATTAGACCCACACATCTAACAAAACCAGCAGCCGAGTGGCCTTTAAACACACTGCTTCCAAAAAAATAAAAAAAAAACCCACACCCCAGCACACGCAATATGAGAGAGCAATAATATATTTCATCCTGTATATACGAGAGCGCAGACAGGCATTTGCAACCCCGATCCATATTTCAATTTTCATCCCCTCATGTAAACTAATTCAATTTGGGCTGTATTTCCTCACCAGCACCCGCCTGTGAGAAATGAGCCTATTCTCGGCCACGGAGTTTAAACTCTCATAACACACACACACACACACACACTTTGCCAGAATCTGTGATATTTAAACTGAGAATATTAACCTTTGGTAGATTTCCAATTCCGAGTTAAACCTGATTGAGTTCATCACTTTAGTGGCTCATTTTAACACCGAAAATCTACAAAAATGATTGTGCTGTGCTGCTGATATCTAAGTTTGAAAATAAACTTTAGAGAACATTATTATGAATGAATCCTGTGGGGGAAAATTAATGCAGTCAAAATAAATAAATAAATAAATAAATAGCTAAAGCCGTCCCGATAGCAGTTCTGCCACATTGCTCTAACAAACCGAGCAAAGAAAAATCTTATGTGTGTATTCCACACACAGCGAAAGCGTCACAATTCATCGTTGAGGGTCGCGAATGGTTCCACAGGGGTTAACACAGTCGAGCGTCCGACAGCCCGAGTCTTGTAACCTTGGACCTTGGGCAAGTATTTTTCAAGCAGAAAAAGTGAAACACATGCCCGGCCGGACTAGTAACCAAGACTAGAAATCTATCCGCCATTTTTGCTTGAACTAGAGCTACCAGGAATTGTGCGGTGATTTTCGTCGGGTCTCATGTCCAATCACTGACTGCCTTGCATGTATACTTCAGGAGACTTCATACACACTTGCTTGGCCAATCAGAGACCTTACAAACGACTTTTCCAACTTCGCTGCAAAACCCTAACTTAATAATGTAGGACTAGCGTTTTTCAACGGGGGGCTAGTAAACTTTCTGAACCACTAACCCCGGAGGCCAGCGTTGGCCAGTGTGTTGACCCATTTCCAGTTAGTCTTTTTATTAATAAAGGTAAAAGTGTTGGGGCTTATAGGTTTTCATAAAGAATAAGTCATGTCAAGCTATTTAGACATTCCAGGTCCCAAGAGTCGGAGTCACCGCTCTGATCCTTCGTGTTGAAAAGAGCCAGTTGAGGTGGCTCGGGCATCTGATTAAAATGTCTCCCAAACGCCTCCCTGGTGTGGTGTTTCGGGTATGTCCAACCGGGAAAAGACCCCGGGGCCGACCCAGAACACTCTGAAGGGGCTACGTCTCTCTGCTGGCCTGGGAACGCTTTGGCGTCCCCCCCCCGAAAGAGCTGGAGGAAATGGCTCGGGAGAGGGACGTCTCGACCTCACTGCTTAGGCTGCTGCCCCCGCGACACGACCCAGGAACAAGCGGAAGAAGATGAATGAATAAATGAATGAATGAAGCTATTTAGAATAAGACTAAAAGTCTTGGCTGCAAAACTGAAATTCCCAAGTAGAATAAACACCCATCCATCCATCCATCCACTTATCCCAGGTCAGGTCACAGAGGCAACAGGTCAAGTAGGGAAACCTAGACACCTCTCTCCCAAGTAACTCTCTACCTCCTTTTAGGGAACCCCAAGGTGCTCCCAGGCCAGACAGGATATATAATCCCTCCAGCAAGTTCTGGGTCTGGCCTGGGGACTCCTCCCAGTTGGACATGCCCAGAACACCACTAAAGGGAGGCAACCAGGAGGCATTCTAATCAGATACCTGAACCACCTCACCTGACTCCTTTCGACGCAGAGGACCATTGGCTCCACACTGGACCAACAGTTCTCCTAATTTGAGAGGGTTCCTAGTAGAACCTCTATTTTTTTTTTTTAAACGTTTTTGTATAGGTCAGGAGCAGTACAGCTGGCATTTAAAAAAGTTGACTGAAGTACGAAGCTTGTAGTAGTTGACCTTCAAATGACTGTTGTTTCAGCAGAGATTTATGACCTAAAATGCAAAACTCTGAGAAAAAAATTCTTTCGTCTTTAGGATATCAGGTGAAGACACTCGCTGAGGTAAAAACACACAAGAAATTGAGAAAAGAAATTGTGAAAATGGCGTTCCAGACAGAGTTCCCACATGTACACAGACGGACGGCTTCCGGGTGGCGCGTTGATAAAGCGCCTGCTTATCAACCTGGAGATTGCAAGTTCGAATCCGTGACCGGGAGTCCATGGGAACTAACTGGCACGGACTCTCACTTGTGTCACTCACAGCGTTTACCATGGGTGCCTGTGAGCTCATTTGTACAAAAGGGGTGGATAGAGCTTTCCTTCCGAGTGCGTCAAATGTGAAGGCACAGCAGTGCGTAAGAAGGTGGGTGGCGGCATCGCATGTCATGGAGGGACCGTGTGCATGCTTACACCCGTCCCCGAATGGTGGCGGTCGTATGTGATAGACGCATCACCTGAAAAGTGGGAATTGACTACGACTAAAATTCGTGGAGAAAAGATTTTAAATAAAATATATAATATTTTTTGACAGATCACATGATCATTGCGATTCATCAAAAGCTTAAAGCATGTGAAATATTTAACAGTCTTATAGGACCTCAAGGTAATTTGGATCAGGATAACAATAAAATCCTTTTGTACTCTGTTCCTGCAGTTGTCTGTAATCCTAACCGTTTCCCCGTAAAAACTGCAGCAGATCCAGGTTCCCACAGGAAGCAAATTTCACCGCTGTGTATGCAAACTTAGCAAAAAGCCGAACACAAACATACACTATAAAAAAATAAGTCTGCTGACCTGCACGACAAACTAACTAAAGAAAATGTGAAGAAAGTAGATTTAGAGTAATAACACCGCTGCATGCCGGCGCTTCATAAATAGAGTTTAAGGGATGCACCCCTTCCCTTGAAACGGAAGTTTTATGGAATGATGGAGTAGCGCCGTCTCTTGCTACATGGCCCGAGGGTTTAATATTCATCTGAAAAGATGGTGAAAACGTATCATTTCCACTTCAATCCCTCCTTTTCAAAAAGCCAGAGCTGCTTTAGCTTCAGAATAACACTAGTGTTGTCCAATCAAATTATCACCTTGTTTAATAAACCAAGGTACAAAAAAAGCTCCTGTATGAATCCTGAGCATAATTTTTTGCTCCTGGATATCACAATAAATAGCTCTGCTTGGCTGATTTGCAAAGCGCGACTAATATAATTCCACTGCTTCTGTTCCAAATGAAAACAGGTTCGTGCAAAGTCTTGGATTTACCACAGCGCCGAGCTGAGAGACAGAGTTAAGACCTTTCAGTCCTGATGCACAAAGAGAAAGAACACGGTGGAGGAGAACACACACACACACACACACACACACACACACACACACACACACACACACACACACACACACACGAGTTAACATCAACACTACAGAGGAGCACAAAATCCCAACTAATCAAAGATTCAAAATCAAAAAGAAAATCAGTGACAGTGGTGGAAGGACAAGAAATAAAAAGGAAGGAAACAAAATGAATAGAAGGAAGGAAGGAAGGAGGAAAAATGAAAAGGAAGAAAGATAAAATGGAATAAATGGAAGGAAAATGAAAACCAAAGATAGAAGAAATTAAGAGAATTGGGGGTGGGGGATTGAAAAGGAAGGAAGGAAAGGAAAGGGAAAAAAGGGAAGGAAAGAATGAAAATGAAAAGGAAGTAATGAAGGAAAAGAATGAAAAGGAAGTAAAGAGGGAGGGGCGGAAGGAAGGAAGCAAAAAAGAGAAATGAAAAGGAAGGATGAAAAAAGTAAAAGGAAGGAAAACGTAATTGAAAAAAGAACGAACAAAGAAAAAAGGAAAAGGAGGGAAAGAAGGAAGGTAGGAAGGAAAATGCAAAAAGGAAGAAAGGAACAAAGTAAGGAGGAGAAATGAAAAGAAAAGGAGGACGAAAAGATGAAAAATTGAAAAGCAAGGAAGGACAGGAGTAAGGAAAAAAAGAAAGGAAATAAAAAGAAAGGAAGAAAAATGAGAAGATGAAAAGGAAGGGAGACAAGGAGGGCAGGGAAAAGTGTCATGAAAAGGGAACAAACGAGAAATGAAAAGAAAAGGAGGAAGGAGAGATGAAAAAATGAAAAGGGAGGAAGATAAAATGGAATAAAGGAAGGAAAGAAAATGAAAACCAATGAAGGAACAAATGAAGAAAGGAAATAAAAAAAGGAAGAGAAATTTTATGAGAAGGAGGGGAGAAGGGGGTAGCCGTAGCCTCATGGTTAGAGAAACAGGTTTGGAAACAAGAGGTCGCTGGTTCGATTCCCGAACCAGCAGGAAGAATGTGTGGCGGTGGGGGAGGGAGCTGCACCCTCCTCTCCTCCAGTAGAAAAAAGGAGAAGGAAGGAAAATGAACAGGAATGAACGATGAACACCCACGAACAACCCCATCACTGTTAGTGTTTAACACACACACACACACACACACACACACACACACACACACACACACACACACACACACACACACACACCGAGTAAAAGACACCGGCTCCTTTAACTTTATTTGCTGTCGTGGAGGATTCCTGATACACACCTTTGCTTTCCAGCTCGAATCATTCAAACCGGTTCAGCCTGCGATCACCGAGCTCAAGTTCACAAGTCTCCCAGAGACGAGTCTGTTCAGAGAAGGTCAAGTCTACCTACACAAAGATTCCTCATTACTGTTATTATTATGTTATTAAGAGACTGGTTTTTTCCCCTACCATATATGGACCACAAGTCTGCAATGGATTATTATTATTATTGTTGTTGTTATTGTTATTAGGGGTGCCGGGAAAAAAAATTGATCGTGATTCTTATTTATTAGCATTCTGAATTGATCCAAATTTTCAAGAATCGATTTTTAAGAACACGTTTTTTCAACATTTCCAACCTTACTCACAGTGCGTACCGTTTGTCCAGACACGGGCTCCGTCGTGAATTGTTCCACTGAGTGGCGGCTACAGAACTAGCTTTTAGCCTAGCTTTGACATGGATGAGGGAAAATAAACATAGCCAGAGCCGTCTTCGCTGAAGGCAAACGCGTGCACTTCGGATTTTATAATTTCCGGGTAAGAAGGAGCTTGTCATGACAATTCGGTGAGCAAAATAAAAGTCAAGTATTTTGGGAAACACTTCAAATCCC
>JAOUQZ010000024.1:19729614-19742287 GCA_028564935.1 Neosilurus hyrtlii | reverse complement strand
CTAGGCGTCAACTGCGCGTTGAGACTAGGTTGCATTCGCCACCATCACGTTTCCTTCGCCACCATCCCACTAGCTGCGTGTTGGAAATGCCTCCTTCACCACCACAAGAGGCCAAGCAAGGGGCAGAGAGAGAGTGAGCATTGCCAACACGTTTGGAAGACGTGGACTGTAGACTGGACAGAGTGATTGATAAATTAAGCTCAAACGCTCAGATGTTTACTTCTCCTTACCATGGTGTCGTCCACCAATGTTCACTGATTTCTGTGGTAATATTCTTTGTAAACATCATCTTGTTTACAACACTGGCACCACTGGAGGAGCACATCACAGGAGGGGCGCTGAATACACTGATGAAATGTAGAAATTTAGATTGGATCCTTTAGTCAATACAGCTGGAGCGTGGACATGGAAATGAGCAAAAGGGGAACTGTGGTTCTGTGGATAAATATGTAGGTACATACACAACCTTTCATTTTTTTTATCATAGCGTGTGGTCATACTCACCTGTCTGTCCTCTGCATGCAATTAAGCAAACTTCTTTTTGAAGGAAGAAAAAATAATAAGAATAAAGAGAAAGCTAAAATCCTGAAAAAGGGAAAATAATCAAACACTATCAACACACACACACACACACACACACACACACACACACACACACATATATATGTATATGCTGTAGTAATAGGGTCGGCACAGTGTTGTAGTGGTCAGCACGTCTGCCTCACAGCAAAAATGTCCTGGGTTCGAGTCCCGGTGTTCTTCCAGTGGATGCATGAGTTGCCTCTGGGTATTCTGGTTTCCTCCCACAGTCCAAAGACATGCAGTTTAAGCTAACTGTCAGTGCCAAATGTGGGTGCCAATGGTTGTGTATGTGTCGGCCCTGTGATGGACTGGCTCCAGCCTCGCCTTCATCCAGAGTCCCAGCAACTCGAGGAAAATGAATGAGTGATTGAATGAATGAAGAAATATAACAATGTGACTACAGACTGAGTTTATATAGCCTAATGGATTATGGGTGCCTTAACTGAGTGGCCTTTTACAGCAGGATTCACCTTTGCATGTTTGAAAATACCAGCTACACTTATAATGTCCCTTTTTTTGTGAAATACACTTTAATTTGCTATATACACCATCATTGAAACATTTGGGGTCCTTGTTTTTGAAAGAAAACCATTATGACTTTAATTAAAAAATGATCAAATTGATCAGAAAGACAGTCTAGACACTGATAATGCTGTTCATGACTATTATGGATTGGTAAAACTGACTGAATTTTTTTTATGGAATATCTGCATAGGTGTATAGTACAGATGCCCATTTTCAGCATTTTCAACTATTATACTCGTGTTCCAGTGGCACATCGTACTCGCTAATCTAAGTTTGTCATGTTAAAAGCCTAACTGAGAAATTAAAAAAAAGCTTTCGCAATGATGTCAGTACAGCTGAAAACTGCTGTGCTGATTAAAGAAGCAACAAACTTTATTACAATTATTACATTTTGTATAGACTGGGCAACTAATAATTAATATAATTAGCAAAATGTTTAAAGACACGGTTTGAAACAATATTTTAAAAAGTATTAAATACCAGATTCACTGATTTAAATGTTACACAGGCTCCTAAAAGCCTCAATAACACATCCTGACCTCACCACACCACACTCCAAGGAAGCAAAATCCAGGAATGGCCTTATGTTCTGACAGCCCATTGGTCTGTCAATCCTACTTATATAAGACTGTAGTTCAGTGCAGTTGGGTTAGGGTTAGGGTTAGACCAATGGGATGTCAGAATCTAGGGCTACAACTAGCATAAGCTTGTTAGTCGGAAATACAGTGGGCAAGACAACACCATGCAGATCTGTCACAATGTACTTTCTCCTGTAGATAGAACCATCTCTACTTAGGGTTCCTCTTGGTAGTTTTCCGCCAACTGTGTAGAACAGGGGAATTTGAGTAGGATGGTTTTCTTCCTTTCTCATGATGCCTATGTGGCTGTACCATCTCATGATGCCTAGTGATTTGCACAAGTCTGAGTTCCTGCAACGGTTCCTGATAGTGACACCATGCATCATCCGTACTACCTTCATGTCTGCGTTGTAATTATTATATATTATAAGAAGAACACATATTTCTGTCAGGCAGCTGGTTAATCCTACCACAGAAATACTAATATGTGACATCTAATCAGGAAGCATTTCAAAACGATCACAGATGACTCAGATGAAACATGCTGAGATCCCATGACCCCCTTATTTTCAGAAGCGAATAAAAGGAACCGAATCAGCTAGTATTGCATTTCAAAAAGTGTTCAGAAGTTCCGTTTGCACCTCTGTCTCTCTGAGACTGGATGTTGTGTGTGTCAGTGAGGCTGCTAGCCTACAATGCATATCTTCAGTGGTTTCTCCCTGCATATCCATGATCCCTCTGTTCCATCGTCATCACCTCCTGATGTTGTGCAGTGCTACCGGCTGAAATCATTGTCTGTATGTCTCACACACACATATACACATGCATAATAACTCCAGCTTGGGTTGCTTGGTTCTTTGCCTCCACTGAGAGAAGCTTCCTCCTTGTTTCTCTGCTGCAGGTGAAATGTGATTGAAGAATAAACAGAAAGTGATACACGAAAATGGAGAAAGTGAGCGGATGGTGGAAACAAAGCGTAGTGCCGAGGATAAAGCAGCGCGGGTGGCTTGACTGTATTTCCGTGTCCGTTTGAAAGGTTCTAGTGTGAGGAGACAGACTAAGGAGGGTTCAGAGAAGGCCTTTTAAGCCAGAAGATCCACAACGTAGACGATAATAGGCGCATGGGAGCTTTAATAGCTATTTAATGAGTCTTCACACTAGCAAATGGACTGACCCACACTGTTATCTACTCTCTCTCTCTCTCTCTCTCTCTCTCTCTCTCACGAACATATACACACACACACACGGATCCACCGCCAGCGATGTTCCTTCCCCTCCAATTAGATCTAACCATTGGAAGAGTGGCCTAGATTTTCCAGATGAATTTATTGCTCACGCCTTCTTCCACTCTTTCACTTCTCTTCTTCTTTTTTTGAGAGCAGTCCCTGTGCACAGTCCCTTACTAATGAACCCATTTAAGCTGAAAAATGTTCAGCTATAGCATGCAGAGAGCAAAATAGTCTTTATAAGAACAATTACGCTAACAAAATTCCAGATAATATTTCAAATTGCCTAACAAATCTTTCCCGGACTACATGGATAGCCACACAGAGAAGGTAACGAGCACAACGCTTTGCCAGCAAACAATCCATCAGCATCTACGGAGTAGCGTAGAACCACTTTATTGAAAAATCTGTTTCTCCAACCAAGCCAATAACTTCAGTACTCAGCGGATGAGTGTCCTATTTGCTATTTCAGAGTTTCCTGCTTGCATCCGCTGTCAAAAGAGCCAATTATCAATATTTTAATTAGCCAGCGGAACATGAAAAGCGAGGGTGAAATATTTGAAGTGAAAGGAGCTTGGATGCAGGCGGACTGTTGCCAGAGATTTTGCTGATGGAATTCTAATTACTTTATATTTGAGAGAAGCAGAGAGGGGGGTCGACTCAGTGCGGGGAGGAGCGAGGATTCGTACATGATCTAATTTAGATGGTGTGAGATACATCCATAAATGTGGAAAGAAATTATCTCAGTCAGAATGCAACGGAAAGAATATGTACACCACATATGAAGCAGTGTTTCTTGGTTTTAGATTTGAAATACTTTCTCACATCAGAGCTGGTCTACAACTAGAAACTCTAGTCAAAGGCATCACTTTCTGTTTCTGAGCAGGCCGTAAAAATAGCTCTAACAAAATAAACGCAGACATGGCCAAAATGGAGATGTAGTGAGCCGCAAACATCTCTTTTCCATCCACTCACTCACTCATTCACTCACTTGCCAAACCGCTTACTCCTACTAGGGTCACAGGGAGGCTGGAGCCGATTTCAGCTGACACTGGGCGAACGCCGGGTACGCCCTGAACAACTCGCCAGCCCATCGTAGGGCAACACACAACTATTAACACGCACACTCACACCTAGGCACAATTTGGAACAGTCAGTTAGCCTAATGTGCATGTCTTTGGACTGTAGAAGGAAACTTGAGTACCTGGAGGAAACCCAATCAAGCACAGTGAACACATGCAAACTCCACACAGAAACATCCTCACCGAGCCCAGGACTCGTGGACGTGCCATAGCACCACACTATAAAATACATTTAAACATAAACATGTAATAAAATGCACAAGAAAACTATTAGATAGTCAGATAGCAGGTATGATTATTAACTTAAATCATTACTTTTCAAAAAAATCATTGGTGGGGGCACGGTGGCGCAGTGGTTAGCACGTCAGCCTCACAGCAAGAGGGTTCCGGGTTCAATTCCCTGTGGTTTCCCCGTGCTTGCATGGGTTTCCTCCCACAGTCCAAAAACATGCACAGTAGGCTGTTTGGCAGTTCCAAATTGCCCCTAGGTGTGAGTGTGAATGTGTGTGTGTGTGTGTGTGTATGTGTGTGTGTGTGTGTGCGTTTTGGCCCTGCGATGGTCTGACAAGCTGTCCAGGGTGTACCCTGCCCTCACCCAGAGTCGGCTGAGATGGGTGCCAGCCTCCCTGCGACTCTAATTAGGATTAAGTGGCTTAGGAAATGAATGAATGAATGAATGAAGTCATTGATGGCTAATAAAATATAGTGATGTCCATATTGACCAAATCCCAGGAATACCTCATTTTCATTCAGAAATTGTAAAGTGTGCCAGATTTGTGCTGGCCACGGTGTTGGCTCACACATTCATTAATCGTGATTCAGAAACAGAGCTGGTTTGGCTCGCTTGCAGCATGCAGAAAAGGTGTTAGCACCAAACACAAACAGCATGACACAATCCATTTTATTTATTTACAAATATATATATATATATATATATATATATATATATTTTTTAACATGTAATTTTTACTTCAATAGTGCTAATTGATTGTTTGAATTAATTACTGTTTATTTTTAAAAACAGCAATGCTGAAGTTTTTATTTCATATAGAACTGCAGCATTTGATTTATAAATGAATTTATACTTTATGGATTCCAAGGAGGGCCACGCGGTGGCGTAGTGGTTAGCGCCACCATCGCGCCACCATCTCACAGCCAGAAGGTCCTGGCTTTGAGTCCCAGGTTTGATGAGTCCCAGGTTTACCTATGTGGAGTTTACACGTTCTCTGTGTTCTTGTGGGCTTCCTCTGGGCACTCCAGTTTCCTCCCACAGTCAGAAAAACCATGCACATTAGGCTATTGGCTTTTTAAAATTGCCTCTAAGTATGGATGGGAGTGTGAATGGTTGTATGTGTGTGAACTGTTCAGGGTGTACCCTGCATTTGCCCAGAGTTAGCAGGGATAGGCTCCAGTCTTCCGGTGACCATGGTAGGATTAAGCAGTCCAAACACCACCTTGTGCCATCGAGGCACAACAATGAACCACTGTACAATGGCATTGCTCCCAAACTTTTTAGCAGAGCCCAGCTAACGTCACAAGGTCATCATGACGCTCCATGTAGCAAAATAGTTCCACATACAGGCCTGGGGTCACTAGAGAGTGTAAGAACACTCAGGGAGGTCAGTGTCGTATTGATCAATAGAATAATCTGTAGCTAACACGGACAGCACAGTGAACAAAGCTAGCGAGCTAATGAGGTACCAAAATGAATATCTGAATAGACTCCAGAAAGCATCAAATTGACACTCTCCACAGCCGAAGAGATGATTAGCAGCCTATCACAAGCGTTTGGACTCAGCACTCGGAGTGTAGTTACAAGCTGTTACACAGATCACTCCATAAAGCGTACAAGAGGTCTAACTAGCATGAGGCGAAAAAGAGAGATGGAGAAAATGGCTTTTGAAAGATAATTTCCACCCCCCACCCGATATAACCTCTGTTTCTGGAAACTCTATATCTGAACGATGGGCATGGGGCAAGTGATTTGACCCTGTTTGGCTCTCTCTCTCTCTCTCTCTCTCTCTCTCTCTCACTCACTCATACACACACACACACACACACACTTTACGCGGTGTGAAGTTATTAGTCGAGCGCTCACCCCACAACACAAGCAGCACAACAGTGGACTCATTAAAGATGCCATGGCTTTTTAATGAAACCTCATTAAAGCCCAGTCAGTTTGCAACTGAATCTGCAACGCCTGCGGTGTGCGCGTTTTCATGTATGTGTTAGCCGGCGTTTACAGGGAAAGACAGAACGTATTAAGCACATAGCATAAAATAAGGGCCATTTAGTATAATATACACATATTAGTCTGTGTTATAGCCTTGGGAGTAGCTGAAAATGATATCTATACTGTTTGAGAAAAAATATGACACTTTAGTGCCATCACCCTCTCTCTCTCCCTCTCTCTCTCTCTCTCTCTCTCTCTCTCCCTGGCACATTTCTGTCTCAGTTCTCTTCATTAGGCAACAGTGCCGCACACAGCACTTAACATTTCAGCCAAAGCCAAGCCCTAATCCCTCATCAGCAGCAACTCAGACCCGCAGGCTTTGCTTCCATAACACAACTTTTCATCTAGAATCTCATCTCTGACTCTGTAACGAACCCGAGCCCCGATTGCATCTCTCACTATGTGAATGCAGATATAATGGCTAAAGCAGTATATGCTACTGAAATGAGAAATGAAGACAGAGAATGGTGAATGAGGGGAGATATAACTAGAGAGAGAGAGAGAGAGAGAGAGAGAGAGAGAGAGAGAGAGAGAGAGAGAGATGCACAGCATGGATATGGTGGTCTTAGGTCACACTCGCTGTTGTTTTCAAACAAAAATGGATTTTCAATCCTCTCATTCGTTCTGTAGAGTCCTCTAGAGAACACGTACACACACACACACACACACACACTCACTCACTCACTCACACACACATAATGGTGACCTTGAAGCGCAAATCCATGCCCCAAATCTTTTACGGCTTCAGCTGATTTTTGTTCACTGAAACCCCATCACAGAACACACACACACACACACACACACACGGCTGACTGCCATAAGGACTTTTTTTTTTTGTATACGTCACACTCCTATTTGAGCAGAATCATTTAGTCCGACATGCTGAATCACCTTATAAAAAATCTTTAGATTTCCCGTCCCTCAGCAGCAGGCTTCACAAGGCCACATCCACACCGACTGCAGCCCGAATTATTATACTCTCGCTCAAGACATGGCGGTGTGGTAGCGAGAAGTCCAAGGGCTTTCCCTCTGTTCCCTCTAACATGATGCTGGTGATGCTTGGTTAAAGGTGAGGTGGCACTGTGGTGTAGTAGTTACTACTATCACATCACCGCAACAAATTTCCTGTTTCAAACCTTTCTGTGTGGAGAGGAAGTAGTGCATGTGTTCTCCTAGTGCGTTTGTCGTGTTTGCTCCGGTTTCATGCAGATCAGGTCAACTGCGTACTCGAAACTACCCATCGGTGTGAATGTGAATGTGAATGTAGTGCCCCGCAATAGTCTGGCAGCCTGCCCAGGTTATACCCCACCCCTCATCCAAAGTCCGCTGGGATTGGCTCCAGCTTCCCTGTGACACTGACGGATAAGCAGTATAGATAATACACGGAGGGTCACATGTAAAAAGCTGTTTTCGAATCCTAAGGTGCTTCAGGGAATTGATTTCTGGTCTTCCTGAAAATCATGTTCGGCCTTTGCTTCAAATAAGCCCAGAGTCCAGATCAGGTCCCAGAGCCTAAAAATAACAAAGACTAAATCCCTGTGTCAAAATACGATTCGTCTTACATGAGGAGTGCACTACTGTGATTTATATCCACCGGATCTCTGAGAGTTCGGTCCCATCTGAGTCTCTCATGTCAGTCAGTTTTACAGACTGCACATTCCCTCAACCTGAAAAGATTATACTGTCTCTTATAAAATGAGCTGTAGAAATAATCCTCGGTTATATAAATCATTTCTGAATTATGGTGTCACTTTTTTCATTCGGTATGGAGACATTCCAAGAAGCACTCTTTTGTGTATAACGTCAGCATATTTGACAACAGATATCGCGGAATGGTCCTGAGATGGAACATCCGAACACCGAGCATGAGGTGCACGAATGTTTTAGTATATACAGTATAATGCATCTATTCATTCGTTCATTCATTCATTTTCTAAGCCGCTTAATCCTAATTAGGGTCACGGGAAGACTGGTGCCCATCTCAGCCGACTCCGGGCGAAGGCAGGATACACCCTGAACAGCTTCGCCAGGCCATTGCAGGGCCAACACACATAAAACAATTCATACTCACTGTCACACCTGGGTGATCTGGAACAGTCAGTTAGCCTAATGTGCATGCTTTCTGGACTGTCGGAGGAAACCAGAGTACCCAGAGGAAACCCACACAAGTGTGGAGAGCACATGCAAACTTCACACAGAGATGCATGTGCCCAGGAATCGAACCCAGGCAACCTCGCTGTGAGGCGGACGTGCTAGACACTGAGCCACCGTGCCGCCCTGGATGATAATCTCATTTAGTGTATATTACATGGGAATGGAGTGATCTGATTAATCCTCTATCTCTGGATTAAAAATCATGATTCCATATTGATAATGCTGTCACAGTTTTTCTTTGTTTTTCTTGTGTTTCCGGTAGTATGTAATAAAACTCCTTTACAAAGTGCAGTTTACTTTTAGGTTCGTGCAGTGGTTAGCACTTTCGACTCACAGCAAGAAGGTCCTGGGCTCGATTCCCGGGCTCAAGCATTTCTGTGTGGAGTTTGCATGTTCTCTTCTGTGTTTGCATGGGTTTCCTTCGGATACTCCGGTTTCCTCCTACAGTCCAAAGACGTGCACATTAGGCTAACTGGCCGTTCCAAATTTACCCTAGGTGTGAGCGTGATCGGTCGTGTGTGGTGGCTCTGCAATGGTCTGGCAAGTTGTTCAGGGTGTACAGTGTCTTCGCCCAGTGATGGCACCAGCCTCCGTGCTACCCTAGTAGGATTAATCAGTTCAGCATATGAGTGAGTGAGTTTATTTAGTTTGAATTTATTTAGTTAGCAGGCTGAACAGACAATTTTTGATGCAACAGTGCTATTATCCCGCTCCAAGCACCCACGGGTTTTATATATTATTTGTTTTATATAATTAAAATCGTATAGAGAGTCAAAGAGACACCTGCTCACATGCGCACTCAAGTTCCACCTGCATATGTTCTGATTTTATATACATAAAAATCTCATTTTAGCTTTTTTTTTTTTTTGCTTATGTTCCTGTGTAGTATATACTAAAATAATGATGCACTTTAGGCTCCATGGATATCGCTGAATTAAATAGTAAATTAATACTACTCAGCAACATTGACATGAAACTTGAGGCAATTAAAAATGTAAAAAAAATAAACTGTTAAAAAAATCTAATTTTAGTTTGCGTTACTTATTCTCCCGTGTAGTATATTCTAAAACAGTTTGATTTCCACTTCGCCTTGGGGAATAATTGTTATTTAAACAGATCACTTATCCAGTGGAGCTCTATTATATCTATTACACACATCTTCTGGCATCACTTGAAAGCCATATGTTCAGAGATCTAAACTCATCTGAATAGTACATAAGATCAGTTTAATTATGGTACGCTGTCTCTCTTCACCTGCGCCTACACATCACTTCTCTGTAATGCTACCTAAGCTCTCTCTCCATCTCATATATATGACCTTTCAGCTCTGCAACTGACAATAACAGTTCAAATATTTCCTCTTTATTTGCAATATTGACTGCAGTGCTAATGCAGCGTGTATCAGTTACAGTGTATTACATTCCGAATGCTTCCAAGATGCTTTCAGATGTAAAATTTCTAGCTCAAAGACATACAGTAAGTATTCCCCTGGGATAAAGTTTTTTGTAAGACATTAATTACATCACTGTCTTTCCAGAATATGGACCCCATCTGATATAATACAGGCCAACCAACCAGTCTGTAGTCGACACAGCATTCAGAATTAGGGCTTTCTTGCAAAAGTAATAATAGTTAAAGATTAATGTGGCTCCACAATGTGCATGACTATCAAACCAGAGATTGCAAGTTCGAATCCGGGTTGATGCCACAGTCATCCATGACTGGGAGTCCATGGGAGGGAGGGATGCCATACGCCCACTCCCCTGTCACTCACAGCAATCACCAGCCAATCATGGGCGTCTGCGAGCTTTCCCTTCGAGTGTTTTTTTTTTTTTTTACACCCGAACCTGGTGGCTCATCAGGCCGGTGCTTATCCGCGGTTTCTGTAGCGTGAAGCAACTAGAAGTTCAACTCCTCCTGGATGGGACGCTAGTCCATCGCAGGTTACCTTCCCGGTATTTTTACTGGTACCCATTTATACTGCTGGGTGGACAGAGGCACACTTGTGGTTAAGACCTTGCCCAGGGGTCTTCGTACGATGGGGGTCCAACGGGGATTTGAACCCATGATCTCTCGATCGTGAGCCCGGTACCCTAACCGCTACGTCACCGGCCCCACTCGAGTGTGTTAGGCCCCCAAATACTTATGCGCAGCAGTGTCAAAAAGAGGCAGGTGGCAGCATTGCATGTCACAGAAGGGGTATGTGCATGGTTGGTGGTGGTCATGTAATAGGGAAGGTAATACTTAATGGGTGGATATGACTAAAATTAGGAGAGAAAATGCGGGGGGGGGGTTAGTGGTTAAGGCTCTGGCTTGCTGAGCCAAAGGTCAGGGGTTTAAATACCACTAAGATCCTGCTGTTCAGAATCGGAATCAGGTTCATTTGCCAAGTTTGTTGGGCCCTTGAGTAAGGCCCTTAACCCTTGTAGTTGTATAAAAATGATAAGTTGCTCTGGATAAGAGCATCTGCCAAATGCTGTAAATGTAAATAAATGTAAAAGTGTATTAAGAATTTTACTGATTAGCCATACCACTATTTAACATTAACAACATTAGGGCCACTGGCGGTGAAGGAGTGGGATGTATTAGGCAAATCTTTTTTTGTGAACAGCAAGTTCATGAAGTTGACGTTTTGAAAGCAGGAAAATGAGGAAGCATACGCATGTATATGGAATCTGCAGTTTTGCTTCCACCTCACTCACTTTATTTTCTTAGCAACCAGATTCCCAATTTTTCTGATTAATAAATAGATTTTAAGTAATCTGGTGCATACATAAAAATGAAAGCACATGTTTGAATAACATAACCATGTGGGTCATTTTGGCCAGTGCTATCTTGGATCGGCGGAGAGATCAGCAGGAGAGATCAGCAGGATAGATCACCGATGTCACTGGATTGTGTGTAAATGTGTGGGTGAATTTTTTTAGACTCTATTTTTGAAATTCCTTTTACATCATAATAGCAATGAATAAATCAAATGCTCTGATAACAAGAGCACTTGGAGAGCATAAAAGGCGATAGATAGATAGATAGATAGATAGATAGATAGATAGATAAACAAACAAACAAACAAACAAACAAACAAACCTCTCTCACAATGTTAAAGAATCCATAAAAAAATTATGAAAATTTAAAACTTTAAACCAATTCCTGTCCAAAATCTAATGGAGCCTTCCTCGTCCAATGCACCCCCTTTGATAGAATTGTATTAAAATCACATTATTTTTTGTGTAATCACACAATCAAACACACCAAAAATGAAACATTACCTCTTAGGCGGTTGTAATAAAAATAAATTACAGGGCTGTAAATAAATAAATAAATAAATAAAAAGTCTAATTATTTCCTTTGTTCTGAATGAAATGATTAGATGGCATGTCTACCTTTGTCACTGCATGTGACCACAGACTTCCACAAGGCAGGGCAGTCATACTGAGGACATAAAGGCGAAAGGCTAAAGCGAGCAAGCAAGTGGACAACTGTGTGTACTAGCAACGGGCATGTTGGTTGTGCATATTTATTACAATAATGTTTTCTTGCATGTATATGAAACATGATAGACTACACTCATCCTCCGAGTGCTCGCACCCGTGGCCTGCTCCTTCCACGGTAACCAGGCAGTGTGCATTCACGTGAAGCCTGAAGGGAAGGGGCTGGATTTTTCGGGTGGATGCTTTCAAGATGTCGTCCAAAAAAAAGGAAAAAATGACGCAAAACATGATTCACAAAAGATCTCTTAGCATACATTAGCGAAGGAGCGGCGAGCATCTGAGGCACCTGATGAAACTGGCCACTTGAGCGTGTTGCCGTGGCAACTCTGTTATTGGAAAAGTAATGGAGAGGCACGTTTGTTTGCAAGCTCGCTCTGCGTGTTTAATTACACATCTAGGAACGGAATTGATCTCATTTACATATGGAAATGTATCACAGGCTCGCAGAACGGTTTGGCAGTGGTTGGGTTGCTTTCTGTCTCGGGGTGTGAGAATGTGTGGGACGAAGGAATAACAGAGACAGAATGAAAAAGAGGAAGGAAGGAAAGGAGAGAGAGAGAGAGAGAGAGAGAGAGAGACATGCTGTAGCAGGAAGCCAGATCATGTGAGTCTGTGTGTCTGAAAGGCCAGACAGAGAATAGAGGATGAAGCTATTTCAAGTCAAATACATTCAGTCATCAGGGAGTTTAAAGATATTTAACTGTAAGAATACACCCACACACGCACGCACACACACACACTCACACACACACACACACACACACACACACACACACACACACACACACACACACACACACAC
>JAOUQZ010000024.1:19689738-19711101 GCA_028564935.1 Neosilurus hyrtlii | reverse complement strand
CCACACAAGCACAGGGAGAACATGCAAACTCTACACAGAAACGCCCGAGCTGGGAATCGAACCCAGGACCTTCTTGCTGTGAGGCGGTCGTGCTAACCACTACGCCACCGTACCCCCCTGCCTGTGATATATTCTAACTAATTTAGTTTGTTTTATTTCCCAAATTTCCCAAATTATGAAGCCTAAATTAACCACAGAGCAAATTCAAGGTGCTGGCATAGTGGTTAACAAGTCCACCTTATAGCAAGAAGGTTTTGGGTTTAAGTCCTGGGCTCGTGCGTTTATGTATGGTCTACATGTTCTCCATGTGCTTGTGTGGGTTTCCTCCGCGTACTCTGGTTTCCAGACAGTCCAAAGACATGCATATCAGGCAAATTGGCTGTTCCGGATTACGCCTAGGTGTGGATTTGAGTGTGAATGGTTGTGTGTGTTGCTCTTCAGTGGTCTGGTGAGCTGTTCAGGGTGTACCCCACCTTCACCCACTGTCGGCTGAGATAGGCTCCAGCTATCCTGTGATCCTAATAGCAAATAAGTGAGAGCGGGTGAGGATCTTAATCTCTATCCATACTGTTAGTCTCTACCAGGTTTGCTGTAAACATTTCTGGCAAGTCAGTTTAGATCAAATAATCCATTATGTATTATGTAGGTGTTCCATGCATCCATTTATCATCTCTACCACTTATTCGGCAAGGTCGTGGGGGAAGCTGGAGTCACTCCCAACTGACTTCAGGAAGAAAAGGTCACCAGTCATTCTACTGAAAGGTAACACAGGCCCAAACAACAACTCACACGTACACTCACAGATATGGGTAATTTAGAGTAGCCAGTTAACCTGACGTGCATGTCTTTGGAGTGTGGAAGGAAACTGGATAACCCCAAGGAAACCCATGCATGATTTCATGATTTCAGCTTTAGTGGAATAAATCAGCTTAGCTGATTATTGGAGAGGGCGGCACAGTGGCATAGTGGTTAGCACGTCCGTCACACAGCAAGGAGGTCCTGTGTTCGAGTCCTGGGTTCATCCATTTCTGTGTGTAGGCTGTTCCAGATTGCCTCTAGGTTTGAGTGTGACTGGTTTTGTTTGTGTGTGTGTTGGCCCTGTGATGGTCTGGCAAACTGTTCGGGGTGTACCCAGCCTTGACCCAGTGTCGGCAGAAATAGGCTTCAGCATGCCAACAACCCTAGTAAGATTAAGAGGTTCAGCAAATGAGTGAGGGAGAGTGATTATTGGATCAGTTGAACTTTACATCGCACAGCATTCTGTTGTCTCTTGAGACTCAAATGTATGTACCAGAAGAAGAGTGACAGTAACAAAAGGTTATAGCATGTTTGTGAAGCTGATTGGATAGCTCCTGTATTGAATGACCCATGAGTTAAAGGTCAACAGGGTCACACGTTGTATAGATTTGGCTTTGCTCTATAAATGTGACTTTGGATGGCTTGATAATGGAGTAAATGTTGATTTATCACACTTACTCTTAACCTCATGACATCCACGTTCTTGCTGTTAATGTCCATGTCCATGCCAATTAGAGACATATGAAAGAAACAGCAGAAGCGGATTCCTATAACCATCTCTTGACGATGAAGATTTAAAGTCAATCCTGTTCTAGTCAGTGGTGCGGGCTCATTACCATCCACTATGAGTTAGGTCAAAGACCATTTTCTCCTACAACAGCAACAAAAGTCCATCTTTCCTCCTTATGCCTGTCATTACTGCTCCCTCCGGACTCATAATGGCACATTACGTGATCCTCTGCTGCCACGTAAAACAGGAATAGCACGGTCTTGACTGCAACTGTTTCTGAAGCGTGTTTTATTCCTCTATAACCACCACTGCAGCCAAATATTACTTCTCCCCAGTGAAACCATTTTTGATGATAAAAGAGGACAGTCTGGAATTTTGGCTCAAATTGCTCCAATGTTTTTGGAGAACACTCTGAGTAAAGGCCTACTGAGGCTCCCAGGGCTTGGCGTGATTGTTTAGGAGACTTTGTGTGACCACTACCTCAGCATTAGGACTGCACCTGCATGACATTTTTCCAAAATACAGCAAGGAATACTCACAAACCAAAAACCACCTGATTACTGGAAGTAAAAGGGTCACAGCAGGAACTTAAAAGGTCTAAATGTATCTATGTACAAACCATATGAAATGCTGCCTTATCCTTGAGGGTCCGATGACAGATAATGATAGGGTTGCAAGATTACTGGCTTCTACTTCAAATTAGTTGACTTAAAGGCACCCAGTAGTCACCAAAATCATTCATTTATTTATTTATTGAACCATTTAATCTTATTAGAGTTACAGGGAGGCTGGAGCCTATTTCAGCCCACTTTGGGCAAAGGTGGGTGCAGCTTGAACAGTTCACTAGTACATCACAGGGCCAACACACACAACCATTCACACTCACACCTAGAGGCAATCTGGAACAGCCAATTAGACTAATGTACATGTATTTGGACTGTGGAAGAAAACCGGAGTACCCAGAGGAAACCCACGCATGCAAACCCGATAAAGAAATATTTGCACCGAGTCTGGGACTCAAACTCAAGACCTTTTTACTGTGAGGCGGATGTGCTAATACACCTCACCAACCTGAGGCCTTCTACCAGGAAAATCTTGTTTTACCGAAAAATAATCAGAATTAAGAATAAGCATTTATTAAAGGATAGATCCATCCAAGCATTTCTCGTACTGTTTAACCATCAGGGTTATGGTGGAAGCTGGACCCAATCCAAGCCGAAGTTTGTAAGTTGGTAAGCGGCAGGGTGCACCCGCAAACAGGTAGCCAGGCCATAGCAGGGTGAACACAGAGAGAAACATCCCTTCACACTCACATTCACAAACCCTGGCCAGTTTAGTGCAGCCAATTGACCTAATGTGTATGGTTTTGATTGTGGAGGAAACCCAGAGGAAACCCACACAAGCATGTGGATGTGCATCTTCCTTACAGAAAGGCCCTTGGGTAACATCTGAATCATGAACCTTCTCTCTAACCCGCTCGTTTAACGAGCTAGGGTCTCAGGGAGGCTGGAGCCCATCCCACCCGACACTGGGCGAAGGAGGGATACACCCTGAACAGCTCACCAGACTATAGCACGTCAACATACACAAACATCCACACTCACATGCACTTGGCTTGGAACAGCCAAATAGTGAAATGTGTATGCATTATACTGTGGGAAGAAACCGGAGGATGGGGAGGACATGCAAACTCCACACAGGAGCAACCGATCCCAGGTTCTTCTTACTGTGAGGCGAACATGCTAACTATTACGCCACCATGCTGCCCAATGAGCCACCTTGCTATCGTTTTAAGACACATACAGTATCGTATACAGTATTTTAAAGATTGTGTGAGAGATACTGGCATGAATAATGTCAATAAATTAGAAACATTAGAAATAACAAATATCAATACATTCAATACATTTATGAATAAGCTTAAGTCCTATTCAGCTGGGCAATCTTTCCCCGAGTAAATCCTTTCTTCTCTAAAAGTAACATAGTGGACAAAAATACTTTTTTTTACCCTAGAATTTAAGGCAGTGCAGCAGCATGGGGGCTTGTATCTCCAGGGACGGAATGCAATCCAGAGCTGTAGTTAATGCTAGTGGGGAGTTGCATGTTTTCTTTGTGTCTATATGGGTTTCTCCCAGGTTTTCCATTTCCCTTCGGCATCCAAAAAACATACTTCTAGATGGATTGGCAACTCTAAATCATTCTGTGTGAATGTACGTGATGGCCCTGTGGAAGACACGGTATTCCCCGGATAGGCTTCGAAACAACTGAGACCAGGATACATCTACTACTGAAGATAACAAAAGAAATACTCAAGCTAAGTTGTACACATTGGCCTTGCCTGGGTTGGCTTGGATCCAAGCAAAATTAGAAATATTACAATAATAAAATAATTTTTAGACTATTTTTATGTCACCATTCAGGTATATATTGTCTGAAAGAATTGGGCTGCATATCAATTGGGGCAAACTTGTAGTGCAAATGAATGAGGCAGTGAATGGACTCAACTGAGTGAAGTCAAACAAGAAATTTTAAACTGCATCTATGTCACCCTGTGTTCATAATGGGTCACGATGTCTGTGATCTGCACGATTCAAAAAAACGTGGAGCTCCACAATTTATGACCACACCTGGAGCATGACTGGAGGATAAAAAGGAAGCAAAAACAAAATTTTCTGCGATCAGCACGATCATCATGAATCCACTAAGTTCCCTCAAGAGCATCACAATTCCGCCAAGTTCCCTCAACAGCATCGTGATTCCGATAGGTTCCCTCAAGAGCATCACGATTCCACTAAGTTCCCTCAAGATCATCACGATTCCACCAAGTTCCCTCAAGATCATCAAAAAAGCATGTTTGACTCATAGCAAGAATGTTCAGGGCTCGCCATGGAGTTGCATGTGGAGTTTCATCCTGGGCTTGTGTGGGTTTCCTTCTGGTACTCTGGTTTCCTCCCATAGTCCAAAGACATGCACATTA
This sequence comes from Neosilurus hyrtlii, assembly GCA_028564935.1. Lineage (NCBI taxonomy): Eukaryota > Metazoa > Chordata > Actinopteri > Siluriformes > Plotosidae > Neosilurus > Neosilurus hyrtlii. The sequence continues at coordinate 19,706,596 of JAOUQZ010000024.1, read as the reverse complement.
GGCATTATTCATTCATTCATTTTCTGAACCGCTTATTCCTAATTAGGGTCGCTGGGAGGCTGGCGCCCATCTCAGCCGATTCTGGGCGAGGGCGGGGTGCACCCTGGACAGCTCGCCAGGCCATCGCAGCACATTAGGCATTAATCCTATTTAATCCTAATAAGGTTGTGGCAAGCCCGGAGCCTATCTCAGTTGATTTTGGCCGAAGGAAGGGTACACTCTGAACAGCTCGCAAGACCATCACAGGGCCAGCACACACACACAACCATTTACACTCTCACAAATTTTCACCTGGGGGCAATTTGGAACAGCCAGTTAGCCTAAAGTGGATGTCTTTGGACTGTGGGAGGAAACATGGGGAGAACATGTATATTCCATACAGAAACACCCTGGAACATTGTGAAAACTGTGCCGTCAACACAAGGTTAATTGGCTGTTCCAAAGTGCCCTTAGGTGTGAATGAGAATGGTTGTGTATGTGGGTTGGCCCTGCGATTGACTGGGGATCTGTTCAGGGTGTACCCTCCCTTCCCTCCAGTTAGTTGATATAGGTTCCAGTCTCCAGACTCTAGTAGGATAAAACAGTTTGGGAAATGAGTCACTGGACTGCATCGCATCAAACAAACTGGGGGTCAAGTAAGCTTCATTTTAAGCACCAGAAAGATTCCATTTTAAATTCGAACTTCAAGGAACTGGTGAGAAAGTCAAAGCCAAAACTCATGGCGGACACTATGACAACATTACAATAAACAGGAAACAATTCATTGTGGAATGACATGAAATATTTCGAAATCTTCAGGCACCATCAGTGCCATGTGGATTAGAGTCAAACCGGCTGTCAGACTGCTTGTTTACATCTCTCTAAAGCCAAATGCCATTCATTTGGCACTGAGCTTTTTACCCCTCTGTCTGGAAATCCTGTCACTTCTGGAACTGAGATCGGGAGAGAGAAAGTTAAGCTATAAAGTCTACAATGATGCATTGGTTTTTTTCCATCCTTCTTCCTCCCATTTCCCCTCTGTGCAGTGCATCTGGGGACTCTCCATCATCAGCGAGTGTGTAATGAATCCACCGAGACGCGTTTGGGCAAATAATTGAACTGTTATCACTCACGACTTAATTACACACACAGGGAGTCGCTCGGCAGAAGCAGCCAACGAGCGGGCTACTCAGTCAACTCAGGAAAATAAAAGAAAATGAGAGACTGTGTGTGTGTGTGTGTGTGTGTGTGTGTGTGAGAGAGAGAGAGAAAGAGACAGTTCCATCATATTGCACATTGGCATATATTTAAAGGCATGCTATAGAAGGAGATCTGACAATCCTGTTCTGCACCCAGACAAACAGATTTAAGGTATAAATGTGTGTTTGAAGGCAGCTCAATGTTTTAGGTGACAGGGTTGTTGTTGTATTAGCATGACGCTAATCAGCTGCTGGCAGCCAAGGATGAGCAGGCGGTCCCAGCCTGGTGCTGTGGCACCCCGGGTCGGTGGTGTGGAGTTTGAAGTTTAATGATGCCAGCTGCCGACTCTGCCAGCCTGCGGGCACTAACGAGCTGGCGATGCCAAAAGAGCGGAGCACCTGGATGCCAGGCATGTGCAGCGTGAAAGCAGTATGGACGCTAAGGGTGGAATGCCCGTGAAAGGGGGCTCCAGGCGTGAAGAAGCTCCAGCGTTCTTTGAAGAGCGCCCCCTCCCCAGCCCCCTCCTCCATTTCCATATTTCATTACGCACTGCTGAGCGACAGGCCCCTGCCAGATGTTCTATTTTCAGCTATTTAAATTTTGACCTGCTTTTTGCATGCCATCGTGCATGAAGAACAGAAGTGGGGTATGAGGTGGAGGGGAGGGGAAGAGATTCAATCAACACCAGCACAGATGCTGGGATAGATAAAAAGGTACGTGTCTGTGTGTGTGTGTGTGTGTGTGTGTGTGTGTGTGTGTGTGTGTGTGTGTGTGTGTGTGTGTTGGGGAATTGGGGGTTCATTGTGTTGTGAGCAAAGCGAGATTTAACCCTGTTTAACTCCCACAGTATGTTCGCCTCAGAAACTCACTGCATATCCAGCAACCACTGCATAGAAATTAAATGACAGAATCCAAATTCAGGTTTTTGTATGCAAACGGCATCAAGAATGTGCAAAAAAAAATCTGTATATATTGTGAGGATTGTGAGTGTGTACCCAGGAAAGACATCATCTCCCTCTCTGAGCTCTGGACCGGGGGTGCTGCCTCTCCCAGCAGCCATTAGCATGGAATCTGTATTGAGACCTCAACAACCAATATTTCACACCAAACTACTGGGACACAGCTGACCTTTCTCTGACTGAAAAGTGTGTGTGTGTGTGTGTGTGTGTGTGTGTGTGTGAGTGAGAGAGAGAGAGAGAATACTTATGTGTTGAGCCCTAACCTGTCCACCATAGCGACACTAGCCAATATCAGGTATCTGTGCATTCATGTATGCAAAAGAGGGTAGATAGCATTTTTTTGTTGTTGTTTTTTTTTAACACTACCTTGAGTTTGCAATGACTGACTGAAACAACTGACTGGTTTCATTTGTCTTGGGAAAAGGATGTTCCATCCTTGCCGATGAGCCAAAATGCTGGCTGGTAAAACTGGCGGGCCAATCAATTTCAAATCCAATTTAGTTTAATTTTTTTCGGGAGACATATTCAAAAATACATGTATTTTTTTTTTTTCCCAGGAATCAATGTGGTGAAACGTGTACTATGGTTATGCGCAGAACCAATAAAGGTGTCCATTCACTAATCATGGGGCCGGTGGTGTAGTGGTTAGGGTGCTGGGCTGATGATATGATCAAGAGGTTGTTGATTTGAATCCTAATTAGACCCCCACCTATGATCCCGGGTGCTACGATCCCTGGGCAAGGTCTCAACCACAAGTGTGCCTCTGTCCATCCAGCAATATAAATGGGTACCAGTAAAAATACTGGGAAGGTAACCTGTGATGGACTAAAGTCCCGTCCAGAAGGAGTTGAACTCTTAGTCGCTTCACGCTAAGCTCCGGCCTGATGAGCCAGTAGGCTCGGGTGTAAAAAGCCCAACAGACTTTAAATTAAATAAACATGAGATACAGTGTTATCTCTTGGAAATAAAATTGAATCGGCCACAATGTCTTCCCAAAACCATTCGATTTCTCTTGTACACGAGTGTCGACCCCTGCAACAAACACAGTGATATTATCCATCGCCATCTCTTTTATTCCTCCTGAAATCCGATGTCTCCTTTTTTCGTTTCTTAACAGACATTTCCACTTTCTATAAAATCTGTGTTGCATTGCCAAATTATCACACATGCTCATGAGCATTCCTTCAAGCCGGTCGATCTTGTTATTGTTATTGTAAACAGACACAGAACCAAAACAAGATGTAAAGCAAGTGAATAAGAGATACTAAGTCCATACGCTGAGGTGGTTTCATCAGGAAACCTTCGTATTTAGCCATAATGAACCGATACTGTAATATAAAGCTCACAGGATATTCACTAATGAAGGACTCTCCGGTTTTTTTTTTAAAGGGGAAGCCATCGCTCTGGAGGAAGATTCATGATATTTGAAGGTAACAGCCAAAGTGATACACACTTTGCTTTAGTGCCCTTACTCCCTTGCCCCATGCATGGATACACACTTCAAAGCCATCAATACTCCTATTTCACATCCAGCCAGTCAGCAATAAGGTAAGTCCCCTGTTGCTGATTGACTGGTATAGTGTTGTGTGGCTCATACTAAGCCACTTTGTTTCTCATTTACAGAGTCAGGGGTGTGTACATACATCACATGTATTTCAGCACACACACACACACACATACACACACACACAATGGATAGCTTGTAGATTCTGAAGAGATATTCTCAGAAATCTAAAAAAAAAAAATAATAATAATAATAATTGTATCGGATCTATGTCTGCACCTTTAAGAGTTTGACAGATAGATACAGAAGCTAGAGAGACAGATTTGCAGAAATCAGTGCTGTCAACACTGGAGCACATCAATCACTCTAACCCAATCATCTGTACAATGTGCCTGGTGCATAACCTAATCACGTGCAAGCTTGCTCGGCTCAATATCCAATCAGAAGCAAGCATACCTGCATGGCACTTGACTCGACCATCCAGCACCACTGAACTGATGCCAGGAAGACATCATCCGAGGCTCATTTCAAGTCACACTCGGCATGCCAAGCAGGATAAAGTCAAGACTATCTCTAGAGTGAGAGTGAAACACACAGCCAAATTCAATTCCTTCCTTCTGCCCTGCCTTTAAAGCAATATTTTCACCTCCTTCATACCTGCATAATGGAGCACACATGGTCCAAGTATTTCACGGGCTATTTATGAGATAAGACCTGATATATGACATAATGTTTGTAGGATGGCGTTGCTGTAGCACCCAGTGAATTGAATACATACAACATTCTATGCATCAAGGAGCGATAAAGTTTGCATAACCTGATAGCCCTTTTGCACTGTATGGCAAAAGCTGACATTGACTTGACTTGCATTTTGTGGTTTTCCATCAGTCAAAATATGTTAATAGTGCCTGCCTGGTCATTCATTCATTTTCTAAGCTGCTTAATCCCAATTAGGGTCACTGGGAGGCTGGTGCCCAGTGTTAGGATTTCTACAGAGGGAAAAATCATCTCAGTTTCTTTGGATATCCATTTTCCTCCAAATATTCCTAATACGTCTGTCGTAAATACGTTAGATATCTTATGTTGACTTCTCCAACTTGCGCCTCGAAACTGAGTGCTGAGTAGATCACGACAAAACTTCTTTTCAATCTATTTTTGATTACGTACAGGTAAAAAATAACCTTGTTAGCTGAATTATCCATTTAACAGGTTCATGTTTTGCCAACCTTCTGATTTCAGCATTTGCTCCACAAACATTTATTTCCCTGGAAGTTTGTCTCCCCACCTGAGTTACAGTTTGTTTTTTATTCTGCCCGAGTCTGAGCAGTGGTGTATGAGCCTCTATTTTTGTGTTTCAGATTCATCTTTAATAACAAATATTTTTCCTTTCAATTGCTTCCCATCGTCATGCAAGTCAGTGATACGTAACAGCCAATCATCATTAACTCACTGACGAAGCAGCCTTATTGGGTTTCCTGAGATGGGCACACATGGACACGGGACAGCTATCCAAGCCATTTTCAGTGACTGTTGTGCCCTGCTCGGGAGCTCCTCTAAAATGTTTTACAGCTGTTCACTATGATTCTTTTGCCGTTTCTGCACACGTTCCAGTGTCTCACAGTGTCATGTAGTTTTACTTTATGCCGCTATATGCACTGTGATACCTTTTGTTATATGGTCACCATGGTCCTGAAGAAGTTATGAATCTCGCTGTAATGTATACAGTAAGGATCCGCAGTGCAATCACAGCTGTTATTTGTGACATGCTAATGCCACTGGCATTTCTCTGGGTTTATTTTCAAACGTTTTTGCGGTGTTCCTGTAGGCATACCGAAAGGGTTCATCTTTATTTAAATTCACAAAATTCAAGTTTAAAATCAGATATGCATATTCGTGGCACTAAACAGACACAAATAGTGCCACTGCAACACATCCCCACTCTACAAGGAACACTATATACAGGGATGGCCATAAAAACCCTCTTGAAATATTAAAATAAAGGTGAATTTTCCTTCCCCACACCCACCCCCAGCAATTACACCGGATGCAAATTTTTGCACTCGAATGTTCTGTATAGATAACAGTAAACAGTAGACTTGACAAATTTTATATTCATAAATTCAAATCTCTGTAAACATTGATTCTGAAGTGTTGTCAGGAAACTACTGCCATGAAAAGCCTTTAATCCACCTATACTACAAAACCTGTCCTGAATTCAGTAAAAAAAATAAATAAATAAAAATCAGTTTCCACTATGATCACGTCATTTTCTGTCACTGTTCATAATATAATATATTCGGCAACATCAATGCAGCTTAGACAGCACAAACAAGGGTTACTGTTTCGTTGTCTTATGCATAGAGTGTGGAGAAAACGGCTGGCAGAGAAAACACAGCGACATTTTCCAGCCTTGATCTTCCACTGTGACAAGTGAGAACAAGTTCTGGTAATAAGCTCTTACTGGAACTTTAGTAAAAGTCTAATGAAACGGGTGAAAAAAGAACTGCAAAAAAGGAAAAGAAAGGCTAAGAGCTTTCCACAAAGCTAATATTTGCCCATCCACTTGCTTGTATAAGAGCTTACTATTCTGAGAGATAGAATAATCCAAAGCCAACAGTGGAGCCTTAAACCCAGAGAACACTGAGCTCTGAACCAAATACACACAGGCACAGTCACTTAATACCCTCTCTGGAACATTCTTAAGGTGAGCAAACTACTTTAAAGATATTAAAGTATACCTGTAACCAGAAAGGATGTGCTGCTTTATCTATATTAGTGGTGAGAAACGGAGATCTCCAACGACAACGTGGGATAATAGTAGACCGTCTAATTACTGTTTGAGTCGGGTGCAATCATCCACTTGCCGAACTGTTTAATCCTATTCCGGTCGCAGGGAGGTTCATCTCAGACAACTCTGGGTGAAGCCAGGGTACACCCTGGACACCATCGCCGGGTGTGCCAACACACACAGCTATTCACACTAACAACTAGAAGCAAATTAGAACACCCAATTAGCCTAATGTGCATGTTTTCGCATTGTGAGAGGAAACCGGAGTACCCAGAGGAAAACCACACAAGCACGAAGTTATAACTTTACAATAAAGTCCTGAATAAGGCTGTATTGAGGAGGTTTTCATATCGAATGAAGCGTAAAGTATGTGCTACATGGCTGTAATATAATTTCACCATTATTGACAAAATCATCTCACCAGCCTGGCAATCAATAATTGTTCTTCCTTGCGGAAACCTGAGTTTAGTGTTTGTCTATTTCATGGTGCATGGTGTCTATTTCATGGACGCTCTGTGTTCTTCAGAGGTCGACCGGAATTGACACAATCACACAGTGGAATATTCAGAACGGCCAAGTGTGAAGAAGACAACATGGCGATCTGCATTATTCAGGAGCGGACTGATGATCATGCTCGGGATTCACAGCGAAAGAATATTCTCTATCACAATTTGCATAGATTTCAAAAACGTAAAAAAATAAACAAACAAAAAAAACCACAAATATATCATTCCCGTTTACAGAGGACGTGGAAACGACTATCTGCAACAGCAGCTAAACTCATAAAAATATGAGTCAATATTTCCACCTGTCTTCCACTGAACTGATGTGCATCTAAAGTCATTGTTGACTGGCGGATGATTTTTTTCATTTTTCCTTTTTTTAATCTGGCTGCCATGTCCCCTTTGATGGCTTCGGAGCTGTCTTGTCAAGCCAAACAGATATTATTATATGATTTCTATTCCATTCCACATCCATGGGAGACCATAAATGTATGTCTTCATCTGAGAGGGTTGCAAGCTCTCTGCAGAGCCTGTTCTCTAGAACAAGCAACCATTCACGCTCACATTCCCACCAAAAGCAATCTGGTATAGCTAATTAGCCTAATGAGCATATTTTGGGCTATGGGGAGAAACCAGAGCACCCAGAGGAAACCCGAGCAAGCACAGGGAGAACAATTAAACGCCACACAGAAACATCATTGCCAACCATGGGGCTCAAACCCAGAACCGTCCTGCTGTGGGGCAAGACCACAATTATGGCCCCATAAATAGATTCAGAGTCTTCATATTCTTGTGTTTAACAATATTGCATACAAGCTCATGGGAGATGGAGAAAGGAAACAGTATGTGTGTGTGAAACAGAGTGGGAGAGGGGGAGAGAGAGAGAGCGAGAGAGAGAGAGAGAGAGAAAGGAAAAAGACAATAAGAGACAGAGAAAGAGTGCGCAATTCCCTAAAGTAGAAGAACACAGGCTTAAAGTGGATGGTTTCTAAAACTCCCCTCCCTGTATTGGTTTTTCAGTCTACTTTGCAATTGGTCTTCTGTATATAAGTGCACACATTTTCAATCCTTTGGTGACCTGTTGCAAGCCAGTTGTGGCACTCCTGCCCCTGCGTTTTCCTCATGCTCTCATTATTTTTTCTCATCAGAACGGTCTCCATGACAACACAAATCCCTCCATCCTGAGATGGTGATAAGAGGTCAGGGGGGCTCACCCTAACTGACCTCTCAGATGTGGACACATCTGGACGCTGGACACCAGCTAGCTGATTTTAGCCACCTGGAACCTTACAGCTGTCAACTTAGTCTTAAATGACTGTACAGAACAAGGCAGTTCCCCACAGGATCTTTAAAAGACTTCAAGCGTAATGAAAGAAAAGTCTTCCAAATCAAAAAAAGTGCATTTTTATCATCAGGTGGTTTTTAATTACATCGACAAAGTCGCTGTAGGCTAAAATGAATTCGTTGGTTGCATTAGCTCGTTTGTCGTTAATTTCACTCCCACGTAAGTGCAAAATCATGAGAGTAGGATGTAGACGCATCAGTTCCAATAAGGCAGGGTGCTAGCAAAAATAACAGTATACAGATATTAAACCAACAAATCAGATATTAACTAGTGAACTTGTGAATAAAATAAGGCTAGGCACATCTGCACATAATACTACATTACATTTACATACATCAGTGTCTGATTGTTCACATGAAAGTGTGGTATATATCCCAGTACATTAAATGCAAAGCACTTCTATGTTAATTGTTTATTTGATGACGTACCGGCCCGACTTTTCGCTGTACAATGGTGCCACCTTGTGTGAGAAGTACTCTTTTTTTTTTCTTCACAAAGAAGGTTGTCTTAACAATAGTGCATTTTGATTTGCAAAGACATATACTATGTATGTAAGCTATTATTCACTCATTTACTCACTCATTTGCTGAGCCAATTAATCCTATTAGGGTCACGGGCTGGCTCACATATTTCAGACACTGAGCATACACACTGAACAGCTTGCCAGACCATCGTAGGGCCAACAAACACAACCACATACACTTACACCTAGAAGCAATTTGGAACAGCCAGTTAGCCTAATGTGCATGTTTTTTGACTGTGGGAGGAAACCGGAGTACCCAGAGGAAACCCATGCAAACACAGGAAAAACAAGCACCACACAGAAATGACTCAGATGAATAAAAAAAAGTACTACAAGTAAAACTGTCCTATTTGAGCACCGTTCTAGTTGTGCAGCACTTTTAAGACCTGGTTCTTTTAATCTTAATACAACCTTTCAGATATTTCAGCTCTGTTAAGTCAGATATATTTTCTCTCAACTATTCAACATTCCTCAAGCCCATAAGCAAAAACATTTCCTGCTCTCTAAAGACAAAAATAACTATTCTTTCATTAGCAATAAAAACAAGTAGACTAATAACCTTTGTGAGGGCGGGTGAAGTTTTTAAAGTGTGAAGGTCTTCTTGACATTTGGTGGCGTTGCGAAAGCTTCTCATCCTCCACCACACATGATCTTGTGTGAGAGAAGCGAAGCGCGACCCAGTGACATTTACCACAAGAAGAAAAAAAAAATGCCATTCCTATGAAAGGGATTCGGTTAAAGAGCTACTTGTTTTTATCAGTTCATTGCAACTCCTACACTAGTTTTTATTTACAGCCAACCCTACATATTATCCTTTATTTCACTTTATTTCACAGACTATGGCTTACAATATTGGGAGATAAAATAAAATGTGCATCTGATCCAGTTTAAGACTATCAACAAAGAAAACAAACACATCGGAAAGACAAATCATGCCTTACTGGAAGGTTGCCCTACAGAAGCACCATTTCTACTTCAGCATGTAGCATTTCAATTGAATAACATTTGGTTACAGGTACCAATATTAGCATTTCATTTGCCAAACCACATAACGCTACTAGGGTCACACAAAGGCTATCTCAGCCGAGTGTTGGCGTTGTACACCCTCAACAACACAATCCATTGCAGGGCCCCACACACCATTTACAATCACACTCACACCCAAGGGTGGTTTGGAACTGCCAATTAGCCTAATGTGCATGTCTTTGTACTGGTGGAAGAAACCAGAAAACTGATGGAAACCGACGCAAGCACGGAGACAGCATGCAAACTCCACACTGGAACGCCGTCGCCGAGCCCGGGGGTTCGAACCCAGGACCTTCTTGTTCTGAGGTGGCCGTGATAACCACTACTAATATGGGAATACGTACTACATGGGAACAGTGCAATCTGATTGGTCAGATTAAAAAACATTATTATTCACTGAAGAGATTTTCAAGTTACTGATTGGTAGAAAGCCATCTATTAATAAGCATTTATTGAATGAGGCAAAGTACATTATAGAGTATAAAACAATTATAAAATTCTGCTTTCGTGCTTACATGGAGAATTATTCAGTCTCAGAGGATGTTATCCATCGAGGCCAGCGACTCCTTGACCAAATATGTCTTGATATCATACTTCATCATATTCAATAATTGCTTACTATTCCAAGTGGATAATGCTTAAACCAGTCACTTGAAGCAGGCGGCATCATCGTCGGGTTTTAAAATTGGAAAAATTAACAAAAATTTTGGTTTGGTTTGTTTTTCTTGTAATTCTATGTAGTAAAACCTCAAGAGTGTAAAAACTCACCTGATATTTCTGTGCTGTATGTACTAACTCTGAATGAGTAGGTGAGACAGCGTAACCTACACAGCACTATTAGCTTGGAGAGTCCTTGACATTGCTCAAATAATTCAATTCAATTTTTATTTGTCACATACAAAATCATACACAGTACAATATGTAGTGAAAGGCTTGTTACGACTGTCCTAAAAATTGAAGAATAAAAACTATCAATATCAAGAAGACAAAGAACATTATAATAACTATTTATGGACGTATTTAAACTTTAAAGTTAAATCAATATAAAATATTAAAAAAAATTTATATAAGTGTGTATATAAAATATGCAAATATAGACTATAAAATTCTGATTTCAGCTTTATTTTTTGTTTCCATTTAGCATATACTCTGTATATAGTATAAACTCTGAACAGGATTTAACAGACTGTTACAAAGCTCTCATTCTGCCTATACTTGAAGCCCAGGTGGGTCAATCATGATGTAATAAACCATAAACATCTTGTTTACGTTTGCTTTTAATTTTTTGCACATGTTGCTGTGAAGTATATATTTGGACAATTATTCACCTCGGGCACAGCGGATGTTGTTGAACTAAATAGTCTTCTTGATGTCCTGTCTCAGGGACTACTTAGGGACGTCCACCTTGATCATTTCACAGAGCCACTGAATTCTTGAATGTGATTGATGAATTTTTTTTTTACCAGCAGCTTTGACAATAACGGCTGTAACTGAAAATCAGATAATTAATAATGATCTTGTTCCACAACATGAAAATATCCCAAATCCTTACACAGGGAACTGTATGGCAACTACTTCACATAACATAGGACTAATAACAGATGTGCCGTTTCTTTTTACCATAGAAGCATTCATTCTCAAGAATGAAGCCAATCCCAGCTGACTCTGGGCAAAAGTTGGGGTATACCCCTGTATAACAGCTGGCCCATCCATTGCAGATCCAACAAAGACAACCAACTATTCACACTTAGTGTGATCAAGAATATCCAATTAGTCTAATGTGCCTGTCTTTGGACTGTGAGAGGAAGCAGGAGGACCTGGAGATATCCCACACAACAACTTGTTTCGTGAACATTTTACAGATTTAAATGCGACTATAAATGAATAAATAAAAAAGGGCAGGGGTGTTAAATTAAAGATTAAACTTGCTAGTGTTGGCAAAATACTACGGTATGAGAAATAAACCTTACAAGACATGCTGTTATTTAAAAATCTAACTAAAATTAATGCGTACACACACACAGGAAGGGAAGGAGAGGAGGGATGCAGGATCCTGGAATTAAAACACATCAAAGCAACCCCATGTACCACAAAAAATTTTTACAAGAAAAACCAGTGAAATAAGCAAAGAGAGCATTTTATTTAATTTGTCTATGCAGCATTGAGCCTAACACAGTTTTATATTACAGGGGTTGCAGAATTAGGGTTGCAAGCCCCATGGAGGCAGTGGCACTGTAAGGAATTGGACAGCACAACAGATTTAACAATAAAGTGCCAAGTCAAGCACTTCCCTTACTGAAGACAATTCAAAAATGATACCGAAAAGAACCACCCAAAGCACAGGGTTCAAAAGTTTAATTATAGAAACGGCCATCAGTCAGGACATGCCAAAGTGCAAGCCCACAGCGGGAAGGGACAGAGAAGAAGCTGGTTTTGCTTTAATTCTTCTCCCTGGGCTAAGAATATTACAGTCTTTCAGCAGGGACTGCAGCAATGTCTGTCTGTACAATTCAGTCTCCTGGAAGACAGTTATTATTTGGCTCTCTGAAAGGTTATGCTGGTAGGAGCTATTCAGGATGACAACACTGGAGCTAATTAGTTAAGAGGGATGACTTTTCTGACTTCTGCTTTCACAGACCGTAGATGCTTTTAAACACTCGAGACCGACACACTCACACAACCATAAGCACGACCCATAGTCATGGTGTTCTCTGTACAGGGGAGATAAGCCTCCTTTATTGTGTTGCTGTAGATAATCACAAAGAATGAGAAAAAAACAACAACCAAAATTTAGTCCAAATAATTTACAAAAAGGTCTTGAATAAAATGAATAAAGACAAAATTGTGCTTTTTAGCTGCTTCTCAACTTGAGTTGGAGGGTGAGGATGATGCTGAAGGAGAAAATGCACACATCGCCTCTTTCATTTTCATTTTTTTCTCAAGCCTTTGGTCCAGCATGGCACGACGGGGAGGCTTCTCCAGATTCGGCGGATTTAGAAGTCGGGCCGATCCTTCTTGAGTTTGGTGTAGTCCGTGTTCACGGAGAAGAACTGGGGAGAGAGGAAGAAAAGAAAAAAGAAAAAAAAAAAAAAAAAAAAAAAAAAAAAAAAAAACGACGAAACACAAGAACAAAAAAATTATTTCTACATTCCCATTTTAGAAACAAGTGGTCGCCTTAACGAGATCTTTGGAAAATTCAATAAGTTTGAACGCTGTTTAAATGTCTAACTCAGCTCTATCAAATCCACATTAAGGCGAGTGCTTGATTAGATTTGTGACTACTAACAGAGCTTGCATAAAATGAGCTAATGCAAGGTTTAATGAATTAAACTCATTAAGGCTGGAGATTGGGTTCTGATACGGTCATTCGCTCCTGCCAGAACTCTTAATTTGATCCCCTTAAGCAACATGGCAGCGGTGCAAATCTTACAGCCGTTCAGGAGCCCCCAATCTTCGCTTTCAGTTTACATAAACATAATGATCTACTTAGCTCAGCAGCAAAACTTTGAGCTCGGAGCAGCTTCTAATGTAACACTGCACACAGACTTACTATATCATACTATCCTTTTAACACTACACCAATTTAAAGACACAATATTTGGAAGAGCTCTGCATCATTAATCCCGAATCTAATTAAAAACACGGGTACCACTTTTAATTCTGATGAAATATGAATTATGAAGCCTCCAGGTTCCTACCTTGTACTGATCAGTGGGCCCCAGTTTGTTCCAGGGTTCAGGGTTGTTTGTTTTGTCCCAGCTGTGGATGAGTGGATGAATGAATGGATGAATGAACGTATAATGAGGGCATGCTTAAGAAAAAAAAAAAAGGCAGGCTCAATGAAGCATTAAAGCCTTTAACCAAAAGGAGGGGAAAAAACTGATGCAATTTAAAAAGCAAGCATCCAAATGCATTAAAGGAAGAACGTAAAACTGCTCATTAACTTTACGGAGACAGAGACGGACGAATGCCTTACTTTAACTCTTAACTGTCCCACTTACTGACATCCTCCTTAAAAGATACAATTGTGGATAGGAGGGGGAAAAAAACAAATCCAGGGGAGTTATTTCCTTTAGTAAGAAGGTTTTTCTTTTTTAACACAGTCATTTATTTATAAACGCTTCCTTGAGTTAAAAGGCATCATCCATTTAATGCCTCCACCAATAAAAAGCTGATGAAATGTGGATCTGTTCCGGCGGTGCTGTTTATCTTACCAGACATCAGGGTTACGGAGAGCCAGTCTAGCCAGGTAAGACAGAGACATCGTACAGCCACCTCCGATGAAGACGAAAAGGGGGATCAGCTACAGGGAGGAACGCAGGTAATCACTTTACTTTGCGGTTCACCTCATATACCATCAATTTTACACAGTTTAATAAAAAGATGAGGATGATTAAAACTGACAGTAACAGGCAAAGCACGGAAGGGAATATTGCCTTCCATGATCTAGACTTGACCTTTAGAGGTACTGCAATAATCCCAAAATAGGACACTCCCACATTTGCAGCACAGCTTCAACTATTCACCATATGTATTACACCACTGTTAAAATGTTTTTATTTACTTGGTATTCTTGCCCTGGCTATCCTCCCTCTTTAAGGCTTTAAGTTGGTAGAGTCGAGCACAGATAAATAAATACTATAATAAAACCTAATTTAGGTATTATAGCTTTTAACTCGGGTTGGGCAATAAATAGAATTTATAATTTAATAACACTGGCTAATTAACATCAAGCCTGTGAAGTTCACCAACTATTTTTATATACATGTTATTATTATGAATAATATTATTATTATTATTACTTTTAATAATCAGCAGCTGTGTAACCAAGGTCCATCCAAGGTTCTTTCTAGTTTTGCGCTGATTTTTACATTATGGACTCTGGTACTTGCAAACGCAATACAATAACAGAGTCCACAACTTTCAGACTGGCCCCGCCCATCGAATACGAATACAGAGTAGCAAGATGGCAGTGCACACAACAAATGAGCCTCTCTTGAAAACTGGCCGCACCTGCCTCCTGTCTAATTTGGACATCAATTTGTTATGCAAAGTCCAAGGTTCACACACCAGTGTAATATTTGTCGAAAATCTGTGGCCGCTCAAGGTAGAAGCACAAACGTATTTCAGCATCTCAGACAGAGGAACGCACATGTTGGAGACAGATGCCGAAAGGACCACCCACCTACAGTAGATCTACCAAAAATCAGGCCACTCTTGGAGCACACATCTTGGGGTGGCTACAGTACAAAGTATTATTAATAAATACAAGATGCTCCACACTGTGAAAAATCTCAGAGGACGGGGTCGGAAGCCAAAAGTGACACCTGTGCTGGCCACGAGGATAGTGAGAGAGGTGAAAAAGAAAACAAGGATCACCACCAAGGCCATCCTGGTGAATCTAGACTCTGCTGGTGGCAACGTTTCAAGGCAGACACTGCACACTGCCAGATTCTGCGGACGCAGACCAAGGAGTGACCAAGGAGCACTTCTCCAGATTAGGCACACAAAAGCGCGCTTGATCTTTAAAAATGCATCTGAACAAAGACGACAAGTTCTGGTCTTCTGTTTCATGGTCAATGATGTATCCTTCATTTGGCATAGGAAGGAGAAACCGTCAACCCTAAGAACCCCATCCCCTCTGTCAAACATGGTGGTAGGAACCTAATGCTTTCGGTGTTTTTTTCAGCCAATGGACCAGGGAACCTAATCACAGGAAACGGGACCATGAAAAAAAGAGCAATACATCAAGATTCTCAACATCAGGCAGTCTGCAGAGAAACTTGGCCTGGGGCACCAGTGGGCATTTCAGCACGACAACGACCCAAAACACACAGCGAAAGCGGTGAAGAAATGGTTTGCGGAAAAAAATCTTAACGTTTTGCAGTCCAGTCAAAGTCCTCACTTGAATTCGATTGAGAATCTGGGGAGGGAGCTAAAGATCAGAGTGATGGCAAGGAGACCCTCCAACCTGAAAGAGCTAAAGATGAATGGGCAAAAATACCAGGAAGCGTTTGATTGCTGAAATAGCCAATAAAAGCTTTTCTACTGATTATTGAGAAGGGTATGAATAATTTTGGACATAATTTTGAATTTTGTTCAAATGTAAATAAAAGCTGAGAAATATTTTTTTCCCACAATGATGCTTCTTGTACACCATCTTATCATTTGGGAGAAGTCTGTGGCATTACCAGTCAAAAAGAAATTGCTGGTTGAATAAAAATAACCAAGTTAAAATATGCTGTTAAATTGACAATAACATCCATGTCAGCGTGAAGTCTTCATTTGGATTTTCACCTGTTCCCCCTTTTAGAAATAACCAACATTTCCCTGCTCTTATGCTGAAGAGTGAAACATTGCAGTACATGAGAGCATGTACAGAATTTTCAGAACTCCACACAGTACAACATTTTTTTCTGAAGGGGTTTCTCAAGCCATCACTACATATACCAAATTATTTATCTTTAAACATGACACGGCTGTAGAGGCTTTTAAGATTTTATACCAAACTTGCTCATTTACTGCACTAAGAAAAGGGATAGCATGAAGAGTAATCATTAGGGAGGTAGTGAGGAGGATAAGGGAATATATAAAGGTAGATTAGTCTGTATTACTTTCACTTTTCCTCAAACAATTTCTGAAAATATCTGATTAAAAAAAAGTTTCACGGTCTGTCTTAAGTCTAAGAAGTCAGACTTCCTTCAAATTCCAAACCTAGAGCTCATAGTCCCAGTGGTACAGCATGATGTGACTCACTGTCTGGTGGAAAACATTTAAGTGTGATCTGAATCAGTTCTTATCACTCATCCCTGTTAATGACTCAAGTTTATTCTTAAAAAAAAAAAAATTTAATTTAAAAAATCTAACAGAATCCAATAAGGCAACATGAGCTTCAGCACTTCTGTTCTCTGTTGTCTGCCAAATTCATATCTTTGTTTCCAGATTCAACTATTTTTAGAATATTTCAGTATTTATATATATATATATATATATATATATATATATATATATATATATATATACACATACAC
>JAOUQZ010000024.1:19670167-19689638 GCA_028564935.1 Neosilurus hyrtlii | reverse complement strand
CACACACACACATATATACACTGTGTGCACAATTATTAGGCAAGTGATTATTTTGACCATAATCACTTGCCTAATAATTGTGCACACAGTGTATATATCTCACTAAAATGTATTGTCCAGATCTACTCACCTCTGATCACCAGTCACCACGGTTCCCAAACTGTTAACTAATCACCATTGTTTCCAAAATCTAATCACTGATTCCCTATGTCGTTTGCTATATTTACATATTTAATATACAATTTTGAATGTTATTATACTTGTGTATTAAATATTTTTATATTTAATGGACCCAATATTTAAAAATACAATATTCAGTAAATACCTTGGGTGGTTTATTACAGTGACCTGACCAGAGACCAGAGATTTTCTCTTTCTCTAAGAACTTATGTAATCTATATTGCATTCTGAACAGATCTTTATTGAAGGCATCTTCCTTCCTTATGTAACTGATCAACCATTTACTACTTTCTCCTGAAAACAGTTCACACAGCACTGATCATCTGCGCGGTCAAATTAGTGCACGGAAACTAAAGCAGTCTAAAAGACTGTTGACACTCTTTTTCCCAATAATGTGTGAAGCGGAGGGTGTAACACAGACAGAGATGATAACTGCGACACTTGTTGACCTCAAGCTCACACACAGCATGTCCTTCAAGTCCTCTCACTTAGCACTGTTAGCACTCGGCTCCTTCACCAACAGCTTAACACTAACCTAACTAAAATATTCCAACAAATTTAGAAACGCTTTTTTTTAAAAAACAATGACTCAACACTTATATTTTTAACTAAACATTTGTATTTGTCGTATTTATTTTCCTCAAACAACTTTTCTCAGCGCGTCCTCGGACTGGCAGCGACCTTTTACTTTGACATTTCTTTACACTTTAACTTGCGACAAAAGTTTACAAAATTATTTTTATTTTATCATTTCTTCATACTTTTAAACATAAAATTTACAATACTAAATGTGCTTACTCGTGTTTTAAACACCACATCTACAGTACTATACATGTTTACTCATGTTGTGGGGAGTTTAAAATAAAACTAGCCGCCCTGTTAGCATCCTAATCCTACTTGTTAACGCGCTTTAGCACGGCTAATAAAACTCAATAAACTGCTAACCATTACTCCATTGTCAGAAAATACCGTGTTTCACTTCATACTTACAGCAGGGTGGTTTTTCATCTGTCGAGCAACTGTGCCTAACATTTTTATTCTCCCAATAAATTCACACAGAAAGAATGAGTTTAACAGCGGCCTTGTGGTGAGTCACACTAAGACATTAAGCTAACGCTACTAGCACCCCTCGGGTCGTCTCTGACAGGGTTACCTTAAAAGTGCCTGTCTAAAATTCTATTCATCTCTCTGTGGCTAGCCACAGACAAACGTATTTTCTTTTATGATTAATGTTTAATCTGCCTATTTTTACGTGTTAAATATATTTAATTCCCTTAATGGTTTCTCGGTTTCTATGAATTTTTGTGTCCGGTATTTTCAAAAGGCAATATCTTGGACACCTAAACCTGTCAATGTAAACTGTCCTTCTGATACAAAGGGACAGGCGCAGTAAAATGGGACATGAAACATCACACTACTGCTGTCCTCATAACTGAAGATCATATTTCAGAAACCACTTCCATTCTGGATCTGTCCCAAGCACATGTGGCTGTAGTAAATAAAATAGTACACTATATGGACAACATTTTATGGACCCATGCCTGGTCACAACAAATTATGTACTATTTGAAGATCCAGTTTCAGATGTATTTTCCCTTTTACTGTTTATATAGCCTTCACTGGAGGGTGGATGTGGGACTTTGTGTTCATTTATTGTGTATATTTGTGGTCACGTGAGTATAAGTGAGGTCAGGTACTGATGTATTGTTGAGGAGTCTGGGGTTTTGTCATAACTCCAGTTCATCCTAAAGGTTGAGGTCAAGGCGCTGTGCAGGCCGCTCAAGTTCTTCCACCCCAACTTGGGCAAACCATGCCAGACATGGACCTTGCTTTGTAAACAACCTTGGTTTGTCATAATGAAACAGATTTTAATTCATTGAGTCGCCAAACCGCTTAGGGTCGCAGGGAGATCTCAACAGACACTGGGCGAAGGCAGGGTACAGCCTGAACAGCTCGCCAGTCCATTGCATTGCCGACACATACACAACCGTTCATGCTCACACTCACACGTAAGCCTAATGTGCATGTCTTTTAAGCTGTGGGATGAAACCAGAGTACCCAGAGGAAACCCATGCAAACACAGGAAGTAGATGGAATCTCAAAAATGCCCTCACCGAGCCTGGGACTCGAACCTAGTACCTTCTAGCTGCCAGGCGGTCATGCTGAGCACTACACCATCATGCCAGCCCTAAAACAGATTTATACCTCCTTAGTTTCAGTGAATGAAATTATAACACTACAGCATACAAGGTATTCTAAACAGGACAGCTCTTTGAACTTTGTGGCAACAGCATTGGAAAGAATGGAGTCCATAATCATTTGTAAGACTAGTGCAAGGTGGTGGTTACACATGGTTTTGGGTGTCGCCCATGAATGTGTAATCTTTTCAGGTCCTGATTGTTACATCCAATTTGCTTTTGCACAACAAGCAGATATTCGCTTGCTTTTAACGCATAATTTATTTAGCTTACCATTTAATTGTTTAGTATGATAGCAATACTCGGGAATTCTGCAGTAGATTGGCAACCAGTTCAGTGTGTACACCACCTCTCAACTGAAGTCTGTTGGGATTTACTCCAAATTCCCACATAAGCAGTGTAGGTAATCAATAGATGGGTGGATGGAGAATACCCAGTCATAGCACAGATTTATATAACATGATACCGATATTTTAATATAATTTTAATAACATGATACCGATACCAGTATTGGCCCTATTACTTTTACTATTACTACTTCAATACTTTAAGTCTTATTATTGAGAATTTTGGTTTCCTTTTTCAATGGGTTTGAATATGAGGGGATACACAATGCGGTGAGGACTACAGAGAACATGCTACTGCTGCTGCTGCTCACTCATCCTACTAGGGGAGGCTGGCAGCTATCTCAACCGACACTCTCTGAAGGCTCACACCCACACTCACCACGAGGGACAATTTGGAAAAATTAGCTTAATGTGCTTGTTTATGGACTGTGTGAGGAAACCAGAGGACACAGAGAAAACCCACACAAGTGTGGGGACAACATTCAAACTCCACACAGAGCCCCAGGTCCGAACCCGGGACCTTTTCTCTGTGAGGCGGACTTGCAGACCACTATGCCACCATGCAGGCCAATATATAAATGAAATGTTACAAAGGTTTGTTGACTTGATTCTGTAGCTCTCTGTGCTAAAATGTCCATGCTATACTGCCAGGGCATGAAGTCTAAAGATTAAAACACCTAGTGCTGTAAGGAAGCTGCTGGGAAACGGACCCAGTTCTATTTTGTCTCCATACAGTGGTGAAAGGATGGCTTTATCAGGAGTTGAAGCTTTGTAGAAGATGGTAAAAGATAGCAGACTGTAGATTTTATGGTGACCAAGTCTCTAAATCCACAATTATACAACACCTTCATGCCAACTTCGGAAGAGAGCCTTTTACTTCATCTAATCATAAACTTTAAAACAGAGAGACTACTAGACGTTGGATCCTGGGTCTGTGTTTAGATGAGGAAAAAGATGTCTGGGTTTGTCATGATACATTTGATTGGCTGTATAGAGGAGAACGAAATTCCCAACTGTGTGATGGCAGATTTGTTATGTTCTTCCTCCAAAGGCCACGAGAACCTTATTATGAAAACATGGCATCATGGACTCAATAAAGTACAAGGAGCTTTTGAATGCCAATCTGGCAGTCTTTGCCAAGAAATTACAACTGGGTCATAGTTGGATCTTGTTCACTTGGATAAATCCTGTACTGAGACATCTCTGGTTGCTTGGGCTCACCAAGCATTATGAGAAAACTCTGTTATGTGTTATATTGCCAACAGTGTTATAGTGTTTACTGTAGCGGTGAATGCAGGAAGTGGAAATGATGAATTATTAGGTGTTAATTCATTAGAACATTCATTCATTAATTTTCTGAACTTCTTTAATCCTAATTAGGGTCGCGGGGAGGCTGGCGCCCATCTCAGCCGACTCTGGGCGAAGGCAGAGTACACCCAGGAGAGCATCGCAGTTCAGAAACACACTGACGGCTATGCAGCCTAGTCTTGACGAAAATCAGAAATGGTTCTTTTTCATGCCTCTCACCATAAACAGTGAGAGACATGGCCGGCCTTTGATAACCCAGTTAGCTGCACTTGGGGGACAGCAGTAACAACCCATTGATAGTTGGGCTTGAACCCCCGACCTTGGGATCAGTAATCGAGCCCCCTTCCACCAGGCCACCACTGCCCCTCACAAGAACAGATATACATAATATGGCTAAAAGTTTATGAAGATCTGAAAATCACACTCATATGTACTTATTGAGCATCAAAGAGCAAAAAAATGAATTATTTCCTTTCCATTTAGAACAAGCTCCACTCTTCTGGGAAGGCTTGCCACCAGATTTTAGAGTGTAGCTATCAACAGTACGTGTGTTTGTTCTGCAACAAAAGCATTAGTAAGAAGGTCATGCATTGATGATGAGATATCAATAATGTCTGGGGTGCAGCTGGTGCTTCAGTCCTTTGGGGCTGAGTTTGAATTCAGGTTTTGTGCAGGAACCTCGACTATCCTTCAACCTTAACATTATGTCTTCATGGAGCTCGATTTGTGCACAGTGGGAAAGCATTCAGGTCTCTCAGATCAGGTGAAGAGACATTATAACGCTGTAGTATCATCTTAGACAATTAAGTTTTTCCAATATTATGGTAATAGTTTGAGGGAGAAATGTATGTCTGGTGGCCAGGTGTTCACATACCTTTGCCCTTTTAGTGTATTTCTCTTACAAATTTAAGTCACTGTTTTTTTCCACTGGGAGATTAATAATTATTAATACACTGATGTGCCAAAAAGTGTCAATCCAGATCATAGCACTGCTTGAAGAGGCTTGGACAGTGGCCAATATGCATGATGGGTACCTTGCTTTATGCGCTTCCTGTCTTACCCTGATATGCCCATCACAATGGATTAGAGTGAATCATGACCTTTTCCATTGCTCCAGGGTCCAATCTTTATGCCCTACAGCCAACTGAAGCCTTTTAATCCAATTATTCTCACTAACATGTGGTTTTCTTATGAACCAAAGAAGTACCAATCCTATGAGTCTTGTTGCAGTGTGTGTATGGAAATGCCTACTTTCACTATTAAACATAGCCTGAAGATCTACTGTACATTTTTTATGATTTAACGTCACCTTACATTTACAGGATCTCCGATCAGAGTCAAGATTTTATTTTTATTCGACCACATTTCTTGAGTGAAGTTGACTGTTCAGCAATATAGGTCCAGATTTTAATAATGCACTAGATAGTTCCTAACTCCAATTTCACTTCTTTCAGAAATCCCCAAAATTGTTTTATTTGCTTGATGCAGGCCAATAATCCAGCCTATCGAAAATGCAGTGATGTCTTTCCGACAACCACCTAGATACACGTTTCAGCATGGTCGCTTAAGAACAGAGAAGGTACTCACTGCATCAGTTTAAGGAAAATATGTCAGCTGATGCCAACTTCAAAATGACTGTGCTAATTAGCCAAGTAAAGGCTATTGCATATTCATTCATTTTTTAAGATGCTTAATCCTAATTAGGGTCACTGGGAGGCTGGTGCCCATCTAAGTCGACTCTGGGCGAGGGTATACCCTGAACAGCTTGTCAGGCCATCACACACACAACCAGTCACACTCACATCTAGGGGCAATTTTTGCAGTTTTTTGAGTGAGGGAACACCAGATTACCCAGAGGAAATCCAAGCAGGCACAGAGAAAACATGCAAATTCCACACAGAAACACCCAAGCGCGGGAACAGAAACCCAGGCCTTCTCGCTAAGGTGGACATGCTAACCACTATTGGATGTCTGATCAATTAAATCCAGGTGGCAACTTTTTTATTTATTAATTTTTTTAAAAAGCAGGGCGGTGTATATTCATATCCATCCTTAATATTGGTGCCAGAATTCTAAATTTTGTTTTCTGAATCTTTGTACATTACTTGAACCCTCATTAACGCTATTTTTACCTCACTCATTTTTGAAGGTATTACATGCCACTAATAACAACTTTGAACATTTTGTTTATGACCTGAGGTTTTACCCTTTATACTGGAGCAAGGAGAAAAGAGCAGAGCCGAGTTTTTGTTGCTGCCTGTTCTCCTCCACTGACTCTTTTAATCAGATTGCTTTCCCCGGCACCCACTCGTGTTTGTTTCCCTGCAATTTCATTTTCTGCTCTGAATTGAGCATTAACCTTTCTTTTGCAGCGAGGGCTGGTTAAGCAAGCAAGAAGCAAACAGCAACGTCAGGAATAGGACAGGTGAGTAGTCCTGTTTTCGCCCACAAGGGCCATTTGACCTGGTTTAGAGCAGCACTCAGATAAATAAAATAAAATAAATAAATACAATCATCAAACTGGAAAAGACAGGCTGACAGGCTGAGTATTAAACTGAATCCTGGACATGAAGTAAAGACAGAGATGCTGGATTTATTCATGTCCAAACAAGTTTAATGCCATCTGGTTGGATTTTTTTGCCCTCTCGATGGACAGACGGAAAACGTGGCTTCGTTGGCAGACTTGAACACAACGTTCACATACAACAGCTGGTCATCACACACCCCCGATAGTCTGGCTGAGTTTCCTCATTTAGTTTAATATCAATACAGTTCCAACTGGTCAAAAATTATACGAAAACTAATTATTTCCAAATTCTAATTATTTCATTGTTTCTCTAAAATGTATACAAGAAACAACAATCACCTGCTTGTACAGTAAACAAGACACTTGACATGAACACGGATATAAGAAAGACGTCATGTTTTACATGAAAGAATTGACGTGGTACACCAGATTCAATCTGATATGGCTGGGATACAGTGGACAGGGTGAAGATTAAAAAGATGCAAATCTCCTTAGATGAAGTGACAGAACCCACTTAGAATTATATACACACTCATGAGTGTGCATTATACATGTAAAAACAAAGGAACCACAGAAGAGGTATCTGGTAGGATTCGGAGTCAGTTGAACACTAACACTTGGAGTTGATCGGTCGACGTGAGCTGGTGCACATGCATACCATGAGTGTGCAAATCATTCGTATCATGCTCTGCCCTCCTGCTCTGGCGGGATTGTGACTAGAAAAATGAAGCTAAAATTTCTCTCACTATCCAGTCCTTATTTTTTTAAGATATGACCACTATTTCAGTGATTCATGGGTGGAAAAAAAAGCATAAAAAAAGTATACAGTATATATATTTTTTTAGGTTAGCCACTGGAGAAGTGGTGCACAAACAGAAACAGATGCTTCTGCAAGTCTTCTGTCCATGGGTACAGCACATGTTTACACACATGATCTCTTTGTGCTTCAGTGTGTTGTCTTCTTGGGCGCTTTTCCAAACTTGGCGTCCAAGCCGAGACCTGTGAGAAAGAGAGACAGAGACGTTTGCACGGAGGTCTGGGCTTTTTCGATGAGTAAAGGCACATGAATGCAGCAGCACTTCCTAAATGTATTAAATTAAACATTAAATTAAACTGCAGGAGGAACACAAAGCACTAGAATACGAGTGAGAGTCTAACAGGCAAATGTGGAAGGGGTACTTAAAATACTATTTAGCCCATTCACTTAATAATAATGGAAAATAAACAAAACTGTAATTACACCATTTCCTTGCATTCGATTTAGAAACTCGGGGAGCTGTATCGTAAAACACAGGAGCCAATCATTTCAGATTATCTCAACAGAGCTTCAGTTCGCCAGGGAAAGAGGAGCTTGCATAGGAGTGGAGATGTATATATGAATATTTTAATGTAAAGATATCCATAGGCAATCAAAAATAAAAATACATATAAACCTCCGTACAGGAACCAACAGCCTGTGTGTCTTATCTTCCATTATCGGTTTGTTTTGGCTGAATACAAAGGTTTCCAGGTGAACCCACCTGAGCTCATGGGATTAGTGTTTCTTTTTCAGCTATTCTATAGCTTGTTTTTGTTCTGTGTGATTGTTAATACAATTCATGTGTTTCTGCTTACAAAAACATAACTGCGACCTTGCACATGAGTGAAAACAAAAGTCTGAGATCAAGTGTTAAGAAATGGAATGAGACATATAATTCCAAGAGAGATAAAACTAGGGTAGCACGTTTCTCTCTCATACACACACAAGTCATAACATTAAAATCATTGGCCTATTATTGTGTGGGCCCTACTATATCGCAAAATGGCTTGAACCCATCAAAACACACACACACACACAGACAGACAGACAGACAGACAGACAGACAGACAGACAGACAGACAGACAGACAGACAGACAGACAGACAGACAGAGACAGAGAGAGAGAGAGAGAGAGCTCTCACATCCGACATGTTTGCAGTTACCTAAAACTTGCTCACTTCTTTTACTGCTCAAGATGTCAGTGGTTGTGTTGACGGTCGCCATTTTGTTTTAACGATAGCTTTGCAACTCTTGCCTCAAGATCCAATCCAACTTTATCTCCAATTCAAGATCCAAGATGGCCAGAGTGCCATGTTTACATTCTCAATATCATTGTACACAGTGCAGGGGTCATTGACACTTTCATACAGGAGTAAGCAAATGGTTTCACAGACATTGTGTCCGATTTCCTTTTCCTTCCAAAGAGATAACACTGTATTTTATGTTTATTTAATATACCTCCTTTAAGCGCTTATCAACAGTGTATTACTGAGTACTAAGACAATTAATGATCTTTAAAACAAGATTAAACTCTTGTTAAACATGCTTGAGTCCTCTGGGGTGACTGATCCCAACCCGTGATTGGTTCCACCTCACCTGTGACTCGTAAAAATTGGCAAGCTGTATTGGAAATGAACGAATGACAAGTTCCTCAAGAGGATAAAACAAACCCTCTTCCCTTGTCTGTTGTTAACTAGGTACCATCACTTTTTTAGTGCCATTACGAAAAGACAGCAATGTTTCCAATTAGCATTTTCATGAATATTCATAGAATCTCAGCCATTTTAGTATTTCCTTGGGGATCTAAGATTATGTTTTATTCAACACTGACCATTTTTAATTGTTACAAAAAAGTATTTTGAGATTACTGTGAACTGTTAATAGCATTCCTAAAAGCATGGTATTAGGTGCCTGGGCTAGACAATCTACTTTCTCTAAATCACAAGCAGATGAATAAAAAAAATAATAAAATAAACACAAAAAAAGTATGAGGATAGAAGGAATAGTACAAAAGACTGCCCTCACCCAGGAAAACGAGGATGGTCCCAAACCACTGCAAGGTTGTTATGAGGTTCCCGAACAACAGAACAGAGCCCAGGATGGTGAAGAACTTCCTAGTTGTTGTGATGATGGAGCAGGTGAGGGGTCCGAAATATACAACTGTCATAAAGATGAAGGTCTGAAAGAGAATAAAGGGGACGGTACTGTTAATCAAACAACTCAAAGTAATATGAAAGAGAAACGCGTATATATCGAGGTGTTACCTGTCCCAGGGCGCTGGTGAAACCAAACAGCAAAATGTTGTAGACGACGCTGGGGTAACGATCTGTAAAACTTAAGAACTCCCACATCTCTCCTGTCCACAACACGGCTTGGAAAGAAAGGAAGTCAGAGGAACATTTCAGACATTTCTAAATCCGATACACCTCTTTCTTTATTCATTCATTCATTGTCTAAGCCGCTTAATCCTAATTAGGGTCATGCGGGGGGGTGTTTCTGACGCCCTTCTCAGCCGACTCTGATGAGGGCGGGTACACCCTGGCCAGCTCGCCACCTTTTTCTTGAATTATTAAATGCAACATTCTTTTCTTATCTGATATTTTTTACTCTGTCATTTAAACCTGAATCAGAAAATGATTTCTCTCTCATGGTCCCACTAAGAGTGAGTCATACGTGATTATGTACAGAGTGTACTGTGCTGAAAAATTAAAAGTGAGAACTCGGTTGAACAGATGTTGCTTGGATTCAGGCGAGTCTGACCAGCTGTCTTTAATACTGACTCCTAAAAAAAAAAAAAAAGAAAGAAATGCCAGGACTGAAACTACACTGGAGCTGCAGCTCCACCTGCTGAGCAACACTGAGAATAGCTTTCTGCTTCTCACCAGGTGTTCCAGACACGCTTCGAAATCTCGTTTAAAAACTGACATGGAAGACTAATTTTTTTGTTTATTTTTTGGATCAATGGGAGCCAGGATCTTTATGACGAGAAAAGCATCCGGAAATAATTACCTCCTCTCAAAACAGGGTTTTGGCAGCAATATTGTAATCACGGGTGATTGCGAGTCTGTTTGTCAGTTTGGCTCTGCACAAAATTCCGATCTCCCCCGTACTCGGATTTTCACCAAACTTGGCGGGGACACTACCCCACCCGAGTCACAGAGGTGATTTGATTTTGGAGCATCCAGGTCAAAGGTCAAGTATAAAGTAATCCACATTTTTGGAGATATAGCGCTTCTAACTTTGAAACCAACACTGATAGACATGCTGCTATTATGGAACACTAATACAAAACCATACGTGTACTTTCAAATGAAACAATTAACTTTTACCTTGAAAAGTCATACCTCAGCCATCTTGAGGTTTTCCCCCTAATTTAGTCGCGTCCATTTAATATAACATAATAATACAAGCACATAGGTCATTTAAACCAGTACCCATATAAAAGCCTATAGCCATGCTACTGTATCCATGCTAGGACAAAAGTTGTCTATTGTTTCTACAGCACTGCATACATCCATTCAACAGAGATTTTAACCTATTTAGCCAAAGCAGACGGTCTGAGAGGGCAGAATGGTGGTGCAGTGGTTAGCACGTCCGCCTCACAGCAAGATCATTGTTTCTGTTCCCGGGCTCGGGCATTTCTGTGTGGAGTTTGCACGTTCTCCCCGTGCTTGCGTGGGTTTCCTCCGTGTACAGTCCAGAGACATGCACATGAGGCTAACTGGCTGTTCCAAATTTCCCCTAAGTGTGACTGTGTGCCTGTATGGTTGTGTGAATGTTGGCATTGCAATAGACTGGCGAGCGGTTCAGGGTGTACCCTGCCTTCAGCCAGTGTCGGCTGAGATAGGCTCCATCCTCCCGGTGACCCTAATAGGATTAGCTGAGACACAGACTTTGATCCTACCACAGAATAACTGTGGAATCCTATACCTGCCGATCCTAATCTACCCTTTTGCTAAATCCAAAGCAGATTGAAAACGGCAGCAAGAACTTATACCATTCTCAAGTACTGGAAGGTAAAATGAATTATCACTCCAAATACAAGACACAAGAAAACACAGAATATAATCAACTACAGACAGCAACATGAGTTTGGCAGGCTCCATTAGCACTCCACACTTCTTAATAATTTTACCCATCATGCAAATGTTTGTGCTTCATGAACAGGACATACCCAACCCCAACATGAGTGCTGACCACACGTTCACGTTCAGCATCATGTGATTGGCTCCTGTCTGGTAACTGCCCCTCATGTGATCCTGAGCAACACCTGTCAGGCCATCCAGAGTCAGAGAGAGGACCTACATCCCAAAGAGAATGAGTCATCAGTTTGCGCCAAGTTTTAATGTTCTCATTTAAATATTATCAGACATGGCTTTAATTTGCCTCATGTGGCTTTTAGACATGATGAATACATGAAGAGTGATTTCAGCCAGGCACAATTGTGACAAATATACACGCACAGCAAGGGATTTCCATTGCGAAGGCTCGCTAATCCATACACTGACCTGACAGTTATTATTCTACTTTTTAATTATTTTTAAATGCATAGTTAAAAAAAAAAAAAATCATGTTTTAACCCTTTATGGTTGCATATAATGTTGTCTCAATAAAATCTGCAACATCTCCAATTACCACTTAGTCAGGTTAATCAAAAAGCTGAAAGTGTTAACTCCTCCTCTTCCTCTCAAACCACCGATACTAGAGACTCCTTCCATAAATGTTACATAAACATCGGCCAGAAACCCCCGAGAATCAGCCATTACAATTGAAACAATCCTGTGATGGAAGGGTGAGCTAAGTGACCATTATGTGCTGAAGGCGAGGTAGATATCGTTCAATACTCCTTGATACAGGGCATCAATAGGACTGTTCAATCCAGTGACACCCTCCTAGCTTGAGCTGAATAATTTTTTAGTATATGCACTACACAGGAACACAAAAAGCAAAATAAAACAAGAATTGTATAGTTTATTTTTGCATATTTTAACCATGACACAACAGATAGACATTGGTGATGCGTATATTAACAAGTTCTTTCCTCTTTATCTCTCAAATAGTGAGCAGAGTGTGTGTGTGTGTGTGAGAGGGAGAGAACATTAGACTGTTGACATACAGATCAAAGAATCTGGAAAGCAGCCCAAGTTTGTGAAGCAGAGTGCTATTTTCTTTCAGGATTTCCATTTAATGAACATGGTGCAGCACGAGCTCTCGATAAAGCGCGCGTGCAATCTCTGTCTGTTGCTATTCGAACACCATTTTGATTTAGGTGTTTTAAATGAATCGCAGTCAGACATTTCATGCAGTATTAAACTGATGACATGGAAACATCAGCACGTAACCAAACCCGGTGGGAAAACAAGAGATGAAAAAACAGTTACTAACCAGCAGCATCTCGCCAAAGCCAAACACCTGGTCGTCTGCAGAGGTGGAGCCTTTGTTGGGTTTGTAGAGGAAAAGCGCCACACCGGTGACGATCAGAAGCACACACAGATACTTGGCCATGGGATATTTCTTCCTCAGGATGGTCACACCGAGGATCATGACTGTGAAGCCAAAGTCGTAGAGATGGGAATGTGTTTGAAGGGAGCAAAAAATACAAAAACACCACAATACTACACACTGCTACCTAAAGTACAGAGGAACTGAAAAGTCGTAAAAAATTAAATATAAGAAGTCGGTTAAAAAATAAGAATAAAACTAATATTGATTATTATTACTTTAAGTAAGCATAAAAGAAACAAATGATAGGATTTTTTTTTTTTACCTGGAATAGGTTTACATGATTTACCCAAAACCTAGAAAGAAAGAAAGAAAGAAAGAAAGAAAGAAAAAAAAAACATTTACATCTTTTTAGATATTGTGTTTTAATTTTATCTGAAGTTAAGCGTATTTACTGCGAGAATTTTTCCGATGATTACTTTTGCGCTCTCTTGCAGTATGGTTTGCATTTGGTAGCAATAACTGTTGCGATTCCGCTCAATATATCCTTCTTAACCATATGTCAACTAACTCCAGAAGATGGCAGTAGTTTAAAATTTCGGATACAAACTGGTATGAAAACACAAAGAAGTCAAGTCTATATCCACTCATCTGTTCCCAAACACAAAAATCCTGAGCTGCCCTGACAGGATGTTACATACAACCTGAAGACAGGAGACCCATTTCAGGTAAACCAAATTTTTTCAAGCTCTGTATTCATTTAAATTTACTTACAGTAATTAAATAGCCTGGGCGGCACGGTGGTTAGCACGTCCGCCTCATAGCAAGAAGGCTTGGGTAGGATTTCCGGTCTCGGGCGTTTCTATGTGGAGTTTGCATGTTCTCCCCATGCATGTGTGGGTTTCCTCTGGCAACTCAGGTTTCCTCCCACAGTCCAAAAACATGCCCAGTAGGCTGATCAGCTGTTCAGTGTGAATGGTTGTATGTGTGTTGGCCCTGCAATGGTCTGGTGAGCCCTCACCCAGTGTCGGCTGTGATTGGCGAAAGCCTCCCTGCGAATCTAATTAGGATTAAGCGGCTTGAAAAATGAATGAGTTTTATAGCATCAGGCATCAAGCATCCTTCCTCCTCCTCAAGATTTTACAGATGGATATCATACCAGTGAAGGAAATATATATACATATAAAGAATGTTTGCACTGACCTGAGTGGGGTAGTTGACATATTGCAGAGCAGAGTTACTAGATACCATGGCTCCCAGATAAGACACTGCACACACTGCATAGAGCCAGCTACGCGTGTGGTCCGGCTTGGAGCCCTCGAAAATCTGGATCACTGAGCGAAGAGGAGATAAAAGAAGGGGATGAAAGGAGAGAGTAAGTAGAAAAGTTAAAGAGGAGGGGCAAATGAGCATTTTTAAGAGGAGTGGACTTACAGAGTCGGGCGAAAAGAGCATTGATGATGCACTGGATGAACACAAGTGTAGTGGCATAGCGAAACTTCTCCTTTTTCTCCCCCTGGCTGTAGTCCCCTCGTGTGCTGAAACACAGCAGAAGCATTGTGGGATGAAGTAACACTTTCAGAACTAGAGAATGAGAACTCCTTCCACTTCAACACACCAATACAGAGCACACTCAGGAAATAAGATAATACAACTCCTACAATGGTGGGGATCAGGAAATATCACACAGGTACACGCTGATCGGTGTTAAATTAAGACAATAGATTTAATAAGGTCGGGGGAAGCTGTAGCCTGATGGTTAAGAGAAGCGGCTTTGGAACCTAAAGGTCACTGGTTCGATTATCGAACCAGCAGGGAAAATGTGTTGCGGTCGGGGAGTGAGCACCTC
The DNA here is from genome assembly GCA_028564935.1 of Neosilurus hyrtlii. Taxonomy (NCBI): domain Eukaryota; kingdom Metazoa; phylum Chordata; class Actinopteri; order Siluriformes; family Plotosidae; genus Neosilurus; species Neosilurus hyrtlii. Next base: position 19,674,988 of record JAOUQZ010000024.1, on the reverse strand, counting down.
CTCCTCTTCCACCACCTTCATGACTGAAGTGCCCTTGAGCAAGGCACCTGACCCACAACTGCTCTCCGGCTACCCCAATGTGTGGCAGCCCACTGCTCCGGGGGTGTGTGTGTGTGCTCACTTCAGATGGGTTAAATGCAGAGACAATAATTTTTTTTGAGGGATTAATACAGTATAGCCAAAAAATAAAATAAAATTAAAGTAAAAAGTACAGGCTTTAATGCTGACCTCAATTCACTTCTCTAAAATAGACTTAAAAGTACTGAGTAGTGTCTGATCAACACTTACTGAAATGTATGTCTACATACAGAAGTGATACACAAAGCCATCCCAAGCTATGACACCACCTCCACCTTGTTTTGCTGACGAGCACATATGTTCTGGGTCATGATCCGTTCCTTTCCTCCTAGTTTCTTCCAGTGGTGGACTGTGGTAGCCTCACTGCAGCCATCCACACGTTATTGGTGAGGTCACCCACTACAGTTTTTGGGGTTTTCTTACCAGCTCTCACAATGTTTGTCATTAAATGCTGTTGTTTTCTTTAGCTGACGTGATTAAGGTCAGGTTCGTAGTCCACTATTGACATTCAGGGAGTGCTCTATTTTTCTCAGGGGCTATAAGAATGCGTTTTGTCTGTCTGTCTGTCACACTTAGGTATCCGAACATTTAGAGTAGCTGGGACTTTCAATCATGGTAAGCTGGCTCACTACTACATGTACCAAGCTGAGTGTGTGCGTGAGTGACCTTGACTTGACCTGACTTTTCAAGGTCACAGAGGTATATGAAGTTTCCCGATATTTACTTGCCGCGTGCAGAAACTTAAATACTTGCTATGCTTGTTCTATATTGGCTTATTATGAAATGGTCCTTTCGGCAGGAGCATCCGGACCCGTGTTCTATTTTAGAATGGATCGCTTTTCTCCCATAAGCAGCTCTCTGATTTTTATCCTTTTAAACAACATGTACAGTCTTTGTCCGCGTCTAGTTTCATTCAGACCGCTTCTGGAGAGATCGGTTTTGCCAAGATTGGTTCTAGGACTAGAATTGGTTCCATGCACATCCAAGACCGCAGAATCAATTCTAAGCATTCACACTCATAAAACCCGGGAATGTGGTGCAAGTGTGATTAGGATCATATGACACCACGAGTTAGCATGGCCTTCACCTTGATACTTGCTTATATGCTTTGTGCACGCCCAGTAGGGTCTCGGCAGAACCGGTTCTGAGCTCAGACCAGGATAAGATATTCAGTTCAATTCATTGTTTAACAAAATCAATCCAAGAAGAAATGTGTGCTACAAAAACCTTTGTCCGTTCCAATATTTTTGATCACTTATAAATTACGCGAGTTCAAACTAAAACTGTCGTGATCTACACATTTCCACACAGAGAGTTCAGGAAAACAGAACTTTGGGGGCAGCCGTGGCCTAATGGTTAGAGAAGCTGGTCTGGGACCTAAAGGTCGCTGGTTCAATTCGGTTCCCGGTGTGTGGCGGCAGGGGAATCAGCAGCACCTTCCTTTCATCTACCTTCACGGCTGAAGTGCCCTTGAGCAAGGCACCTAACTCCCAACTATTGGGACAATCCCAAATATCATAAGCAGATAGCAAAAGCAAATTGGCCTTGCTGTTCCAATACTTTTGGTGGGAACTTTATATAGCATGTTAGAAGTAACAATATATACTCAACTCAACTTCCAATCTACAAGATCATCTGATTATTTTAAAAACGATGCCAAAGCTATAAATTTGATTATAGTCCAAATGCAACCTCATATCAGTTGGGGTAATGGGGGGGGGGGTTTGCAGCTGAAATACTTATTTGCATGTGATATAACTAGCTATTCTGGCACAACAGCTTTTACTCCAGAGAATTAGGGCTTCTGACTTCAAATACCGAGCAACAGCTGTGGGGTGGCAGTTGGTGCGGTTTGCATACATTACATAATTTTTCTGGAAACCAAACTATTTATGTGAAATAGCTGAAATCTTCTGTATGAACATAGGAGGTGATAAACTCAAACCAGTTATTTAATCCGCTTTCTTCCTTCATGTGTCTGTTCTGCTCTGAAACCACGGTACATTTCTCGGTGTAGGGAACAACACCGTAAACTCTTTCTCCGTGTCACATGCTATTGTCATAAACTCACTATATCCCCACCTCTGCTGTCATTCCCAGCATTCTGCTACACAACACCTTTCAAACTCACACAACAACACTGCATTGCTGATTAAACCACTATCTGTTCTATTTTTCCATCCTGTTATTTCTTTTCAGGGTGGGACAGAGATACAGGGTTGATACCTCACAGCTCCAGGGTTACCAGATTGGTTGTGAGCTCAGGTTAATGTCTGTGTGGATTTAATGTTTGCCATGGACTGTCTGTACAGCACCCAGTACATGTCTGTGCTATGTGGTCATGTGTGAAACTGACCATGCAGTAATATGCCGATCCAGTAGGTGGCAGTAGCTGCGATGCTCAGCTTGCACATGGACACACGTCCAACAGCAAAAGAATTGTTTACTTCGGAGACAGCTACGCACAGGTCTGTGTTACACAAAGCTATGTCCCTCATGCTGTCCCTGTGCCCATGCAGGTTCCCTCTGGGTGTTTCCAGTTTCCTCCCACTTCCTCCAAAACATACAAGTATATGAAAGCAAATTGTTCCTAGTTGTAAATCAGTGTGTGAACATGCCCAGTGCTGGACTGGATGGATGTGTGGCCAGACAAGTGAGTGGACAGATGGATGGGTGGGTGGACAGACGACAGTTATCCTGAAGGTTTTATCCAAAAACACTCAAGCTCACGATGGAACCCAGGAGCTTGGTGTTGCAAAGCCAAAACTCTTCTACTGTACCAATTATATTAGTTAATGTCCTGCCTGATGTCTAACAATTATTCTCAATAACACATCATGACATGAAAAGAGGAAGCTGTGATCTTGAAAAAATATTACTTCATTAATAATAATACAAATTTTGTGCTCCATAGATTTGGAAAGCCTCACATATGGGCATTGGGACAACCATGGTCTAATGGTTAGAGAAACAGGTTTAGGACTTAAAGATCGCTGGTTCAATTCCCAAACCAGCAAGAAAAATGTGTGTCGGTGGGGGGAGTGAGCTGCACCTTCACAGCTGAAGTGCCCTTGAGCAAGGCACCTAACCGTCAACTGCTCTCCGGGTGCTGCTCTGTGTGGCAGCCCACTGCTCTCAGTGTGTGTGTGTGTGTGTGTGTGTGTGTGTGTGTGCGCACGCTCACTGTTTACGTGTGTATGCTCACTTTGAATGTGTTAAATACAGAAGGCAAAATTCGCTTGGGTGATTATTACAGCATATAAAAATCAAAACGATACCCGAGTAGCATCAGATGGCTTCCCCTCTAAAAGCTCCTCTCACACTGTTTAAAAACAGGACATCCCCAAAATTCCCATCTAATAACGTGGTCAGTTTCCTCTTGCAATCAGTGTTCGAACATGAGGTCCATTTTTCCATCACCTGGAACTGTCCCTTCTACGCTTAGAACATATCTGAAAGGTAAACGGATGTTTAGAATTATGTTTCATCTCCCTTTTCAGCAGGTTTTCATAGCAATCCATTCAACACAAGCCAATTTTTATCGCCTTAAAAATGCCGCACTGCTCAAGTATTAAGGAAACAGAACTGTGTTTAGTACTAAAAGCGCCGTATTTTCGGAAACACCCTTTCCATTGTTTTATAGTTAAGAAAAAGGATGAAAATTGTTGCCAATGCCAAACCTTTGGATGTCCACAACCTTCGTAATAATCAACTCATCCGTATGATGCCGACAGACTGAACAAACTGATATACAAGGCCTGTAACATTGTGGAACTGGACCTGGTGACGGTGGTGTCGGAGAGGTGAATGCTGTCCAAAATAAGGACAATACTTTCCACCTACTTCGCAACCTGCTGATCACCTACAGGAGCACGTACAGAGACAGACTGATACCACCTAAATGTACCACTGAACTACACGGGAAATCATTCCTACCTGCAGCCATTAAACTGTACAAATCCTCCATACAGCAACAACATCCACTGTTATACATTTATAATCTACTGTTTATCATATTGATAATACTGTACATATTACTCACTGACAGGGTTCATTCTGTTTGTGTTTATATAGATATTTGTAATTTTAGACTTTTTATCTTTATCTTGATCCTGTAATTGGAATGTAGCAACCGTGTGCACACAATTTCCTCCAGGATCAATAAAGAATTCGCATTCTAATGTTCTAGGTGTCATTTTAGGGCTGTTTATAATAATCTTTGTCCACCTGTACCATCAGAAACGACATCGGTGATGTCTGAAATTTTCGTCCACGTCTCTAGATGGTCATGCTTAGCACAGGAGGACGTGCAAAGGTGTTGTTTTTTTGTGGGAGTCCCTAAAACGAATGACGAAGGAAAGCGAACGACAACAGCAAGAATAATGTGATTAAAATAATGGTGGGCAGTACCGCACAGATCACCTTCACCATGCTACAAAGCAAATGACAGATTTAACACATTTTTACCTGTAGAATAAAGTGACATGAGCTGTATTACAGGTAATAGTGTGTGTGTGTGTGAGGGACTATGTGAGCTGAATTACAGGTAAAAGTGTGTGTGTGTGTGTGTGTGTGTGTGTGTGTGATTATGTGAGCTGTATTACAGGTAAAAGTGTGTGTGTGTGTGTGTGTGTGATTATGTGAGCTGTATTACAGGTAAAATTGTGTGTGTGTGTGTGTGTGTGAGGGGTGAGTGAGGGATTATGTGAGCTGTATTACAGGTAAAAGTGTGTGTGTGTGTGA
>JAOUQZ010000024.1:19652590-19670067 GCA_028564935.1 Neosilurus hyrtlii | reverse complement strand
TGTGTGTGTGTGTGTGTGTGTGAGGGGTGAGTGAGGGATTATGTGAGCTGTATTACAGGTAAAAGTGTGTGTGTGTGGGGGGGGGGATTATGTGAGCTGTATTACAGGTAAAAGTGTGTGTGTGTGTTAAATCCGTCAGTGGCTTTGTGGCTGGTGAAGGAGGTGCTGAGGTGCTGTGTGCTCTAGTGCCCACCAGTCTTTATTCTTTCTATTGTCATCTGTTTTTCTTCGCTATCCGGTTTCGGGACTCCGGTTTTTATCTTCCTTCCGGCTCTCTCCGCCCTCCAGTGTGTTTAAACGTCCCCCGGTTTCACCATCACACCGGGGAGCCGCGATACTTCCCGACTAACCGGACCACACCGCGGATCCTCGTACAGCGTTGGTTCCTGGCACGTTGCACGGATGTTGTTTCTGCGACGCCGCGATTAGACCTCAGTCGGTTTAAGACTCTCAGGAAGTACAGCAGCGGTTCGAACCGCATCCCGGGTCCCTGATAAACACGAGCCGGGGCGCGCGCTTCGTCCTCTCCGTCCCGTGCGTGGGAGGAGTTTTCTCCACTGAGGGGAAGGTTTAGTACGGGTGAGAAGGCTAAAAGCTAATGCTAGCCGGCCGGCGCGGCACTCACATGGTCTCCTGGAGAATTCCGTAGTAAAAGTAGCACACGAACACTCCGAGGAAGCACCCGGCGAAGCGGACCCTCTCGTTCTGCCACAGCGACGCTTTCACGCCGCCTTTCCCAGCAACCATGCCGTCGTTCAGCAGCGTTAATCTCGGTATGGACACCGACACCGAGCCAGCTCCGCTTCCCGCAGCCCGCGAGCTCGCGTCCCGCTCCACGCTACCGCCTGGCACGAGCCCAGCAATGATGGGGAGCGTGATAACAGGGTTTATCAACCTCGCTCCGGTTCTTTCTGACTCTCGGGATTAGTAGTAGTATTGTTGTTGTTTTTGGAGAAAGCCGCGGATGTGTCCGAGAGTCAGCGGCGTCCTGCAGCGCTATCAGATTTCTCCTCGGATTTCCATCTCAGAAACGCAGCCCGGTACTTCCGAACGAGTTTAAATCAGCCAGGAAAAGTTTTCCAAGGTGTCCGGAAGCTGAAAACAACAATCCTCCACCTTCTGATGTATGAGATCTACTACTCCTCTGACTCATTCGATAGTCTGGTGTTTTGATGTTTAACGCCTCAGACCTGTAGGACCCACTCCGGCGTTAGGTGTCCGCTGTGAGCGCCTGATCAGAATCCCCACCCAAACCCAAAACCCTGCCCAGAAATTATCCCTAACATGTCATTATCCTGGAACAGTGTTAGTATTTTGAACTCCTAACCCACCTGTATTTCCAGGCGTAAATCATAGGTTTCAAATAAAATGACTAGGCAAGGTCACTCAGGAAGTATTTTCAACAGCTCTAAATATACCAGTAAACACCCCACCCACTATTTAGGTATTCCTTTTTAATAAAGCTACATAAAGTTATGTATTTAAATTTTATTTTCTTTGTACAAAGCAAGTACAAAAGTAAAAAGTTTTTTTTTTCAACAAGTTTTGTTTTTATTGTAATCAGGCAGCTGATTAAGCCGACTATTTAAAGAATAAGTGGGTCCTTTCTGACATAGCGGTCTTGGAAATTTGACGTCTCTGTATGTGGAGGATTGTGATTGGCCCAAATAGGGAAACGAACACTTACTCTGGCGAATAGCGGATCTGGGATTATGAAAAGGGCGTGGCTAAAAAACACCCAAAGCAAAAACCACACGTGTCTGGAAAACTGATTTGCGTCACAAGTAAACAATTATTGCAGAGAGAAGTTCGTATTTAAAGTGTGTGTGTTAGAATTATTCTATGGGTTGGAAAAAAAAGAGCCAGTTTGCATTTTTTACTTTTTTATGTCATTCAACAACGGCATAAACAGAAAATAGGACAGGCCGACTTTTTTTTTTTTTTTGCAGCAGTCCAGTCTAAGAAGAAAATACATTGTTGATTTACTACAGGTCACAAATAATAACAAATAAAAAGAAAAAAAATGTGAACCCAAGATGCAATTTTACAAAACACCTTGTCAGGGAACAAAAATAAAAATCCAAACAACACTGAACAGAACACCCTGATCACCACTCATTGGCCTTTTCTATAACAGAAATTATTTCACTAGGCACATCATCTGAGCTGAAATCAACTGAACTGAATCCGAACAAAACTACCCTGAGAATCTGGAATGCTGTAAAAAATAACGTCTAGGTACAAAATAGCACTACTCGTGTATGAAACAAAAATCTATAAAGTACAATAGACATTTACACTGCTACTTTGTGTGAAACACACACACACACATCTGTACGGTGACATTAAATTATTCCATATAGGTTTAGTGATTTATGTGTAACACCACATTTGCAATAACCAAAACACGTTTTTACGTCTTAAAGCTTTCTATACATCAGAGCGTACCTTTCCAACGCATCAACCTGCAAGATTGGTAACAAGAACATGTGAGTTCGATGAAATCCAGGACAAAAACAAACGACTGGAACATACTGTATAAAGAACACACAGCTGAATTTCCACTGACCGTGTTTAGTGCTATAATATAAACACACTTGTACGTCCTACATTCTAATGTAGATATTAATCTTAATAAATGCACAAGAGTTCAGTCTTTTTTCATACATGGAAAATAGACAAACTAAAGAAAATATTTCTGAATATCAAAAATACAGTTTAAAAAATTCAAGATATTATGAAAAAATAATCAGTGCCTTTTTTTTCCTACTTTCAATTTTGACTGAAAGTGTTCCGTGTTCTCGGGTGAATTCTACCTACAAAGCTTTTGATTCAAATCCAGGCATGGCAGATCTTTCTGAATAATATTCAAGACGTCCATGTGATGATACTCCCGTATGTGGAGGTTTTTTTTGTTTGTTTGTTTAATTCCTCAGAAATCCATGTGAATACTCAAACAGATTTCACCATCATTTAAAGAACATAAACCAAACTGGGTCAACTCCACACAGCTTTCTGTTGGAATAAGTTTGTTCTGAGACCTATGAAACAAAAGGACACGTGTATCATTGTTGAAGCTGAAAAAGGTCAAGGGTGACCCTGAATAATAAATAACATGACTGTCAGCTCTGAGATGTAAAACAAATTTAGTACACTGAAATAAAGGAACCCAAGGAGGGGATATTTTTAAAGATGTCCACTCCACAAACAAGGCCAAAAGGGCTGGGTGAAATAAAATGACAATCTGGGTTAGAAATGTTACTATGTGGGGGGCTTCATGTCTTATGCTTTAAATTAAAGCTGACATCACTAGGAGGCTCTGTATATCTCCATAAGTGCAGGTTCAGACTCCACTAAGCCTGGTTAAAATCAGCTTAATGAAACAAGCCATTATTTCAAGCAGGAGAAAAGAGAAAATACTCAGCATTTCATCCACATTAGTTCTGAGAGTTAGCTCATAAATGAAATTTATAAAAGGGTTTGTCCTGAGTGTGATCGAAATCTTTGTACTGCCTTTAGATGAGAGCCTGTTCTTCCCGTTCTCACTTTATTTCCTGATTAAGTCCAAAAGTAAACACGTACTGCCTGCTACGACTACTGCTAAGTAATTACTTGGTCAGTTCTATGATGAGACGGCACAAAACCTCAGTCCATTGCTCTCTTGTTTAAAACGTCCTCCTTTTTTGCCATCTCGAGTCTCCCATCTTTTAAACGGAGGAGGTGGTAGAGTCTGGGAGGGGCACACTCAGGTATCCACTCACTGGATGTACTGTTGTAGGACAGGGAGCAGGGTTTGGGCTTGAGCAGCCAGTCACAGGTGAGACTGACAGGCCACGAAACAGCAAGTCCATGGAAGGGAGAAGGGGCTTCAGAAGACTGACGGGGCAGAAGGCTGAGCCTCCGTGTGGAGTGAAGTTCACTTTGTTGGGGTCGGGGCAGGAAGGCTGAGCCGGGGCATCACCGTGGCAAGGAGAACTAAAGAGGGGCAAAGGAAAAAGTGGAGGTTATATGGGGTGAAACAAACACTTTAGGTGATGACTGGAGTGTAGAATTATTACTACTGAACATGAGGTTGAATGTGATTGGTTGATTTTAAGTACGGTTGCAGTCATGTGGAAAAACAAATACAGCCAATAAAAGCCGATCAAGTTGATAAAGATAGAGCTGCCCTACTGGAACCTTTCTGTGTGGAGTTTTATTTACTCTGTGCTGCCATGGGTTTCATCCGGGTACTTCAGTTTCCTCTAAAAGTCCAAAGACATACACATTAGGTCAACTGGCTTCTCTAAATTACTCACAGATGTGAATGTGAGTATGGATGGTGGGTGTATCTGTGTTATCCCGGGAATGAACTGGCAACCTGTTCAGCGCGTAACCCCGCCTCCTCACCTAAAGTCAGCACGGACTGGCTCCAGTTTCCCCTGCGACCCTGACTGATAAACTCCTACAGGAAATAATTTCTGTTTATAATAATATAATAAGAAATAATCTATTTATTTTTTTAAATAAATGATTATAACTCAGTTATGCATGGGTTTGGATGATTTATTTTCTTTTTCCCATAGTCGAGAGTGGTACAAGTAACAAGCCACTACATTTTGGAGGTGATCTTTGCATGGGATAATATTTTTTAAAAAGCCAGAAAAATCCCTATTGTATAACATGGCACAAAATATTCAGCGGACATCCACTAGGGGGAGACACTTCATTATAACTGTGCCAAGTTATAAAAACCTGCTGATATTTCAGGTTAATAAATGCATTTGTCACCAAAATCCATTCGTGCCTGGTGGAGGTACCTTGTACTCTGAGTGCCCTTCTAGTTTTCCTTTTGTCTGTGAACAAAAAGCACCTTTATCTGTAGATGCTGTATTAAAGAGAGCGAAATGTTTGCTTGTTCAAAAAAAGTTGTGTGGGGGGGATCAACAAAAACCATAGGGCATACTTATTTTTTAACATGACTCTACATGCCCAAATATAAAAGGGTGTGCACACTTGTGCAAGCAGTTAACTGCAAGTCTTTTTTCTTTTTCTATCACATTTCTATTTGTCATTCAATTGAACTTTGTTGTTTTAGTAGGATTTATTAGCTGTATTCTACTCCAAAAAAAAAAAAAATCTGACATGATCTATCTTTATATTTCTTTATATCCACATATTCTTTAGAAACTTGTATGTATGAGTACTGTCTGCCTTCACAACTGCCTCTTTACATCTCCTCTGCTTGGCTTTTGTAATATCCCTGCACCTTTCCTGTAATATCTGCTCGCAACAACGTTTTCCTCTGGCGAAATGAAATCTTTGCATTCAACGACTCCACGGTGGCCTGGTGAGTAGATTTTCCACCTGACAATTTCGACAGGTTACTCTCTGCAAGGGGTTTCATCTCCATGTGCATTTCGCCTAGATTTTTCAGTTTCCTCCTGCCTCCAAAAACATCCCAGCATTCAGTAGGTTGAAAAGTAACTATAAATTACACACATTAGGTGTGTGGGGCCTCATTACCTTATATCGTATTCCTCATATTACTGCGACAAGCCCTGTAACTACGACGATCACAGGGCAGGATTAAGCAGAACAATGAATGCATACAGTGTAATTCTAATGAGTTAACAGTCCTTAAAATAAATAAATAAATAAAGGCAAACATACTAAGGCAAGTTCAAGATCACAGCGTTATGTAGTGTGTAACTCAGTCACATGTTACAACCATCCTGAATGTTAGAGGAAACTGGAGTACCTTGGGGAAACCCACGCAAGCACAGGGAGAACATGCAAACACCACACAGAAACGCCCCGAGCCCAGGACTCGAACCCACGACCTTCTTGCTGTGAGGTGGACATGTAACCATTACACCACCCTGCTGCCCTCTTGTGCAAAGCACAATATTATTAATATCCCTTTCATTATACACGGTAGGTCCCAGAATCCTATAATTTCCAAAGATTTCACCTTTCATAGAACACATCAGTGATTCTGTTGCCTCACCGTTCCATGATTTCCAGAGGGACTGTTATTGTGAAAACGTTATTTAACCAGTATAACTTCTCCAGTGGGAGGCACGGTGGCGCAGACGATCAAACGGCTCCAGTCACCAATGTGAATATGGATGAATACATAAAAATTTGTCGCACTTGATAGGAGTGCTGCGTAACTCGAGTACACACGACTTGCTTTGACGCAGTGTTGCACGTTCTGCGTCTGTTTTTGATTGGTTTCAAGGAATCATTCGCTTCGGTTGGCTTAAAAGGAGTGGGTTTTTATGCTTTTCGTCCTTCATGTCTGATGCACCTGTCTAACAGCGTGGTTGCCATGGATTAGTCGCGGCTGCAGAGGAAGGTGGCAGAGCAGTAGTACAAAAGGAGGAGTGACGAAATGGGGCTTGAAGTCAAGCAGAAACCTTTAACTTCATTATGTTTCTGAATCCACCTTTTCACTGACAAATTCAGAATGGAATTTTACACGCTCCATGCACATATTTTTATAAGCATGACAGCTTGGGCGTGCTTGTGAAAGGTCAGAAGAAGAAAGAGAGAGAGAGAGAGATTCACTCACTAGGCTTCCTCCCACACACGCACTCTCTCACATCCTTCTGGAGGCTCTCTCTGGAAGGCGTAGGTCTTGTTGGGGAGGGGGGACGACGATGGGGCGTCAATCACATATAAAGGAGGTGATGGAGAGGGGTCCACTGGCCCAGTCACTACCATGCCTAATGCAGGGAGAGTACAAGAGTACTGTTTGTTAAACTGTCCTAAAGCAGTGCATTTAAAATCATTCAGAACGATCTGATTCATAAAGTGTTTTCTTAAACTTCCAAGAAAAAACATTTAACCTCAATACAAATGCCTGTACATCTTAAAAGTGTATAAATATGCAAATTAGATCCACCCTCTTGTTCCTATAAGCTTAAGCCCACATGTTCCCCCACAAGTAGGGTCAGGAAATGTATATTAAACGGTAAACTATGCATGTTACCTACAGTATAAGTAATGAAAAACAAAAATGAACTATATGGTGCACATCTGTTATCTGTTATATTAAAGTCATTGACCCAGTTTGGGTGAATCCCAATAAAGTTTCAGAAGACGTAGCAGATAGAAGACTATGTGTCCACCCTGCTCGGCATAGTTATACGTTAGCACACTGCCTAGCTATCTTGTTAGCGCAGTTTTTTAATCACCAAAACTGGCAAAGGTTTGCATAACAAGCTGGTTATGCAGTTTAACATTTCCAGCTACAACATCGAGCACTATTAATTTGCATGTCAGACACATCAGTGCATCAGAAACGAAGCTGATAATACGCAACACTTTCCCAAATATCTCTGTATCTTTAAAAAATTACACATTTAGAGTTCTGTTTCACTTAGAAAATCTATATAATAATTTGAAACAGCCACCCAAGAGTTGTATACATCAGTATGCAAGAATCTTTAAACGCAGTAAGTCAGCTACAGGTCACAAGGCAAGATAGAATTCTGTCAACAAGCCCTCAGTGGACGTACCGATCTCTTCTACAGGGCAGGGTGACTGGGAGGGAGAGAGGAGACCTGGGGAAAGGTCACTCTGTGAGCCACTGCTGCACCTCTGCACAGGAACAGGTGCTCTGTGACCATCTGGCACATCTAGAATCTGTAAACACACAATATTTTCACTGTTATGGTTTAAAGTTGTTCTAAAAATAAATTGTTTTGTATCCTGGGGACATCTTGCATTGATTGATGTTTCTGTTTTCAACTCATGGGACTTGAACCCAGGACCTTCTTTCTGTGAGACGGACGTGCTAACCACTAGGCCACCGTGCTGCCCCTTTTTGCAATTTTTTTTTTTAACTGTAAAAACAATTCATTTTATTATTTTTAAGGCGCCTTTGTTCAAGTGTGGGTGTAGCTTTTAATTCCAACTGATTAGGAGCCACACCTTCCACCTGTTAGAAAGTGAAGATCGGCAGAAAGGTGTGACTCCTCCATGGATGGATGGAATAAAAGTCCGCACCCTCACCGGACCAGTTCAGAGAAGATTGTACCCACCCCCCCCTTTTTATCAGTTGTACACCAAGTACCTTCAGATTAAACAGATACCTCTGAAACACTAATACAGTTTACAGCAGTTTCAAGGTTATGTACGAATGTATGTATAATGTGAGAGATAAACAGGGCTGATGCTTAATTATGCAGCCACAATGTCTGACCTTGTGCTGCTGTTCAGCTGTTTCGGACACAAAGACCCCCTCCAGCTCCAGGTTAAGCCCCTCAACACTGCGCCGCAATCTGGGAGCCAGCCTGCTTAAGGGCAACAGAGGGATGGTCTACCCACACACACACACACAAAGCACAGAACCAACAAAATATCTCAGTGAGTAAATAAACCAGCATTACGGAAGTTTTGAAAGGTAATTAAAGGAGCAGTCTGTCACTTTAGAATCCTTTAAGCACTAAAAAGCCTCCTTTTCTGCTTCCCCCTAACTGCCTCCATCAACTTTGTGGAAAACGTGGATGTGTACTGTATGATTTGCCTTCCAGTATTTAAAGTTTTAAGACTGAAACTGCTTTGTACGGTCTTGTAAGGGGGGACTGTTTATACACTGGTAAACAATAAAGTATGTAAACACAAGTTTGGAGTAAAACAAAAACCCGTGCACCGTTTGGCGATATGACAATATAAAATCATGTGACTACTGCACTACTAAAATACTTTTAACACAAAGTGCACCAGTAATACTGATATCGGCAGGAATAGTGTTACGCAGGAGTGTTCACTGTCCGTGTGTGTGCATGTATCTGTATGGGTGTGTGTACATAGTGTCAATCACATGAGCTCAGTGACACCATGTCCTAAAATAAAACCAGTTCTATTTACATCTTTGTTGCTAGATGAATGTGAAACGTTTCATATGAACATTATAACACTTACAAACCCACACGATGCCTATATCCAACCCCCCACCCCCACCTCACCAATAGGCATGCATACGCAGCTGTGTACATTCTGAAGATAGGGTTGTACCTGTGTGGCTCCAGGCATGTGCGTATGGATAGCGGGTGAGGGCTGATGAAGGCGCTCGTAGCCGGCGGGAGGAGGTGCGTGTCGGGAGCGTTTTTGTAGTGAGTGTCTGAGTTTAGCAACCTGTCACAGAGAAATACGAGAGAGTAGATATTAGAAATAACAGGCATACCAGGGCAAACATGCTACACTCCATTAAAAAATAAAAAATAAAATAAAATAAAAACCGAACTTTAAAGTGCTTAAGTTCACTTTAAACCTTGTTTTAATTCCAAATCAAATGCAAATGTGACTCATCACCACAAAATGAGTCTTAACGCACCAAACGGACGTTTTTAGGTATGCACATATATACATTGAGGACACACTCGGCTTTAAAACGACCCGAACTATTTTAAAATTTGCTCGGAAAAGTTTGTGGTGATGGGTCACAAATATACAGTTCATCAGAACACTAGCAATCTGAGATCTGAAATGGGATGGTTGGCAGAGACAGGCTTTGTGGGTCTGGAGATGTTTCTGATTTTAAGAGTAAGTTATTCCAGAGTATGTAAAAATGTTTGTCATGTAAATATCTGGATATGACCTGCTAACTCTACTTCACTTGAGCCCTGACGGGTTCTCGCATCAAGTTTGGTATTCACAGGTGTTGTATATCAAGAGACATGCTCACAACAATCATTGTTGGTGGTCAAAAGTCAAGGTGAAGGTAACAGGGACCTCAAACCATTTGGAATTTATAGCTGTTGTACATCAGGAAACGTTACGATGGAATGACAGAAGGATGGAACAGGGCAACACTCTATGCTAAATTGGAGGGGGGTAATTAAAATATGTACAATTACTCACAAAACATTGCCCTAAATCTGTCAAGCCAGCACTTTCCTCAGGATAGGCACAAGTTTGAGCAACTGATGCTGCAGAGAAACATTCAAGCATCTGGTCCCTGTCAATGCCTGTCTGTCTCAAGTCCTCCACCATTGTGCCTGTGCCCAAAAAAATCAGCCGCTACCTGCCTCAACGATTATCGCCCGGTTGCCCTGACCCCGGTAATCATGAAGTGCTTCGAGAGGATCCTCCTTAACCACACCAAGGATGTTTCTTCCTACTGGTCTGGACTGCCTTCAGTTCGCCTACAGGGATAACGGCTATACGGAGGATGCTCTCTCGCTAGCACTGCACACAGCCATGACCCACCTGGAGCACCCAAACTTTCAAACGGTCAACTTCACTGTGTTCTGGGATCAGTGACTTTCTCACCAACTTACATCTTGGGGTAAGACCTGGGCAAGGGTGCCTCGAACACACGACTTCGCAGTTATGAGCCCAGCACCCTAACCACTTCACCACCAGCCCCACAAACAGAACGTACCATTACAAAATTAGATAGGAGGAAAATTCTATACAGGCAAAATGACGGATGGATGGTGAATTAACTCGTAACTACAGCTGCAGTAGGGTTTAGTATTAGATCCAAGCTATTATTCTAAAGTTGAACAAATTATTAAATAAAAAGAAGACGCAAACCTACACCAGACACCATCAGTCTCTTTAAAGGGAATTTGTATAGCCAGGGAAAAATCTCCTTCAGCAGAATCTATGTAAGTGTCTGAGAAAATTATGACTCAGACATTGACTAATATTAGGGAGCAAACAAGACTCAAATGTGACTAAAATGCAACTACAGCTTTGTAATAAGTGACTAAAGCTGAAATGAAAATTTTGCTCAAAAATAAGGCTGGTGTTAACACAGATTTAAGCAGATACAGTGAAAGTATTCACACCTCCATGAAAAAGCAAACCAGGTGCAGTGTAATTCTCTCCCTGATCTTCTGACAACACCTTGGACTGGTTGCTGAGACGATACCCAGTGTGACGCTGCAGAACACCTGATGGGTGTCTGCTATTTATAACCTACTGTAGATTTTCCTAGCCTAGTTATACGTGAAAAGAAAAACTCTTGTAACGATGTAAGGTAATAAACTTGTTAGTCTGTGTGCTGCTTTAATTTTGCTATGCTGCATTATTCCCGAAAGGAAAATTATCGCCTCTGCATTTCCCCCACCCAAAGTGAGCACACACATAAACAGTGAGTGCACACACACACTCGGAGCAGTGGGCTGCCACACACAGCGACGTCCGGAGAGCAGTTGGGGGTTAGGTGCCTTGCTTAAGGGCACTTCAGCCGTGAAGGTGGAGGAAGGGAAGGTGCTGCTCACTCCTCCTCCGCCACACGGCTACCCCCAGGATGTTTAATACTTATGCAACATGTTTCCCAATTTTGTTGTTCCTGAAATAATGAACATCTTTCAGCCCAAGATGTCCACGGTATAAAAATGTCAAATTTAAATAGAATTTCCACCGTTACAAAGCACTGACCTCTCTGAGGTGCTCGGCGCTGCCCCATGATGCCGAGCGTTTGTGTCCCACTCCACCTCTTCTCCCTCGGGTCTCCTCGGTCCATGAACTGGGGGTCTAAAAAGAACAAAAACGGTTAACAGACAATGAGAGAAAGTGTTTATTACACATGATCAACCATACGTGACCCATAAGGCATACTAATCAGATTCTTAAAGAGATCATGCAAATGCGCCCGTCTTCCAAACGAACGGCAGGTTGCCGAATACTGTACACGACTAATCCTGCTGTTATTGTGCATCGTGTGTTGCCTTGCGATGCACCAGATCGTACTACAGCATCCGTCAGTTTTGGATGGAAGTGAAAGTGGTCTCCTTACCTCACTGACTCCATTTGAATATCATATAAAGAATAAACAACACACCTGCTAGGCACCTGTGACACACTCACACAGCTGTGCGAATGCTAACAGGGAAATTAAGACAAAAAGCCTACATACATGACCTCGAGTACACCTCCTATCCCATTTCTCTCTCATACTCCATACCTGTGTGGTGGATCATCCCCACAGATGAAACAACTTGAGCTTTTGATAGTCTCCAGCATGCACATGAGCATATCTCCAAACACACACACACACACACACACACACACACACACACACATACCGCCATGACACCTCGGGCCCTTGGTTTGCGTACCCACAGGCTGAGAGGAAGTGGTAGGCTGCGAGTATCGCGGAAAGCCTTTAGCGTAGCAACCGTTTAGCTTTACCGGCATGAGTGTCACACTGCAACAGCTGCATCACGTTTCCTCTGGGTGCGAGTGTGCGTCAGTGGCTGAAGACGATGTCTACGAGTTTGCTGCATGGACCCCCTCTCGTTCTCAGCTTCTCACGTTCTCTGATATAGGAGCAGGAATGTTTCACATCGTTCCACCATGAGGTCATGACACGCTGTCGTCAGTGATCGATAAATGTCAAGTGTGACAAAGGGGTCACTCGTTACTAACGTTGCATTCGCGCTTATAGGGGGATCTGGAGGCTGGAGGTGGGACATGCAGGAGAATGTCATGGGCCAAACACCTTTCTTGTCGAGCACTTGTTTTAAATTTAGACTCAACCCCTCCTTTCGACACCAACCCAAACCTTAATGAAAAAATAAGGAGACCACGACCACAGGCTAGCGGCTATAAACAGAGCGGCAGTATCTGGGAGAGATGTGGAGAACGGCATGACAGGGGGACCGTTTCGAGGGGGGGATTAGGGGTAATAAGAAGGTGGGTTTAGGGGTTTAGTGCACGAATCTAAACAATAACATTTGCGAGTCTCATTTGTCATCAGATCTTATGTTTTGTGTGGAGAATTTGAAAGAATTCATGAGTGAAATGACAAAAATTACGCAAACAATAGCACTAGGGCTGGGCGATATCGGAGGGTGGGGGGGTGTCTAATATTTAGATTTCAAAATAAAACTCAAATAATTGTTTCTGTCAAGCTTAAAGGTTCCACTGTACACCTAAGCGAAATGTGAGAACACAATAAGGTTATTTCTGCTTTACTGACATTGATCACATATACTGTGATATATATGTAACTGTGGCTTGGGCTGCTGGGTGATATGACCTAAAAATAACATTGTCCATTTCTCAAGGAAAGGTGACATTTCAGCTAAATCACAACACTCAGTCACACTATTCAGTTATAAGACGATATGAATATTCGCGAAGCCTACACCAGGTCCTGGACGTCTCGACACGATAAAGAGATCGACGCTGAGGTTCTGTCTCTTCTCCCTGCTCAGGCAGTGCACACTACGCTGGCTGGGTCATGTTCACCGCATGGAGAATGGACGCTTCCCCAAAAGACCTTCTCTACGGAGAGTGGTGGGCTGTCCCCAGCTGCGATATAAGGATTTCTGCAAGAGAGACATGAAAACCTTTGACACTGACACTGAGTCCTGGGGGGGGGGGGTCCTGGCAGCTGACCACACAGCATGGAGTGATACCTTGAACCAACCCAATCAGGGGAGCAGAAGCTAATGGACGCTACAGCAGACAAGAGGGCTAGCAGAAAACACACTGCAACACTGCCACCAGGGCAGTTGTGGCTTACTGGTTAAGGCGGTGGGTTACTGGTCCGAAGGTCATGGGTTCAATCCCCACAATTACCACAGTGGGGCCCATCAAAAATGCTGCCCTAGAAGGACACAGGTTGCTTCTTCCATGGTCATCTCTGACACAGGCTTACAAAACGTGATACAACAACTGATCGATATATACGCCAGCCTTAACGGTATAGAAAATATTTTAAAAAGCAACTCTAAATCATACACGGTGTTACCATACAAGGTATAATCATTCATATAGGTGGAAATTTGGTTTAAGAAGGATACAACACATGAACTGGGTTCACACATTAAGTTTGGGGGGTTTGCATCACAGTCTAAATTTTTGAAAACTGTTTTGCCCCACATGATTCCATGCACTCCCTTTCCATACGCTATGTACTGAGATCAAAACGCTGAAAGTCTATTTTAGATAAGTATTTTGGACATTTGTGGCATATGCAGATGACTAAATTTGGGTAAAAAGCATCTCGCGACTCGTTAAACACACATCATTTTTGTAATGAACGAAAGCATAACAAGGACGTCGCAATTTCTGTGTGGCCCTTCACTAAAAACAACATGGCTGCCTCTCCAAGCTGAAATCTCTCCACAATCATCACTAAGCCACAAAAAGCACAGGGCTCTGGTGTATAAGCAAACGTCCAGCCTCATAAATCAAACAGCCTGCCTCGTGGCGATAGGAGGAATGTTTCTTTTAACACAGCACATGGTGAGATTTGACACAATGGCCCCGAGGACCACGTTTATGAAAGCCTTTATCCAAGTTATCTTTTCCACGGCAATTTCACAAGCATGGGAAACGATCTGAACATTCCCAAAGCCTGGCCAATCCCATAAGCCTCGGGTTGTTCCGTGCTTTACATGCATTGCAAACCCAAATCAAGCCAGCTGAACGTGGCGCTCATGTTGCCTTGTGTGAGATCTGGGTTTGTTTGAGTGGCAGATGATGTGTGGATATAACCAAAAACTAAAGTCAGCTTCACTTTTTTTTTTTTAAATAAATGATAATTCTATTCAATATGTATGAAAAAATGTAAGCGCCTTTTCGCAGTCTTCTAGAGCACTGGGGACACATAAAATGAGGGTTATTTTTCCAAAATCTGTACATATGTAAAATTTCATATACGAATAAATACACAATAATATGGAGTACCTTCAAATTAAAAAAAAAAAAAAAAATGAACAAAAAGTTCTGTCTCAGCTTGTCTTTAAAATATACACCGACGTTACATTTTGGACAAATTTGAGTTTCCCCCTTGACAAATTCTCAGGACTCCAACTGAAATCTGTCTGCCCAAAATGTCCACTCCGACTCTTGTGATAATAAGAAACGTTTTATTTATTTATTTTTTTTTTTACAAACAAATGTACTTTTTATAACATACATCGAGGTATGTAACTTTGGAGCAAACCAAATCTGAACCAGATACAAATGTCAATTACACAAGCGTGTGAATATGTATCCGTCCAAAAGTGTCCACTCCGAAATCATTTGTTTCTAGTTCTCAAACTCCAGGTGAACTTTACTTGCAATAGTTCAGACATTTTAATATTGTATTATAACTATGTGATTAAAATTTTATTTAAAAAATTAACTGATTTTAACAAGAAAATAAAGTTACAGCCAAAATTTTAAAAGTTTTTATAACCTTGAACATTTAAGAAAATTACTACTTGAAAAACTAGCATATTAAAAAGCTTTATTTTTGACCCCTTTGGGAATGATTGCTCTAAGAGACTGTGAAAATGCCCGTAACAATATTTTAATCCTCACTAAAAAATAAATAAATAAAAAATAACAATAAATAAAAGCTGGTCTTAGTCAGATGGCTGAGCAAAACTTGTGCACTTTGATTCTGCAAGGACGACTGTAGAGAAAAAAAAAAAATGAACAAAAGCCTGCTGCATGCTAGAAACTCAAGTGCATGCAGGAGGAGGCACGGTGAGAGGAAACCACTGCACTCGCCTGCACTCCTCGACACGCCACAGACCGGTCTTCTCATTTATTCTAGCTTTAAAACATCGGGTCTGGACTGACATGCTGTTGTCATAACCTGTTCAGTAACAGAAATCATCACATTACTTTATGTCTTGTTAGGGTAACATATTACCAATTAGCATGAACTAGCACACCTAGAGAGGTCACCACACTGACCTCTGAAAATAATGTACTTCTATACTAAAGCACAAAAGTTGGTGGACTTAACACTGGACCAGCACCCTACACAACTCACACTGAACTATGCGGTTTCCGTACTATCCATCCTGTATCTGCACTTTACATCAGACTAAAATACTGCACCTGCATCTTACTTTGTGTTTTGCACCACTCTGACTATCTCAGTACCCTTTTCTCCACAATCTTTACCCTGCTGCTCTATAAACCCATGTCCTTGTGAGTCTTGCACTATGTTTTTGTTATCCTTATAATAATTGTTTAGTTTATACTTGAATATTTATCATGACTGTAGTTACTGTTTTGTCTCTGGCACCTGGAGCTCACACGGAACGACATTTCGCTCTACTCCATGTCCTGCATGTGGATAAATGACAATAAAGTTGAGTTTGGGTTCTGAATGTTCAATTCAGAATGATACCCAAGGTGTTGAAGAATCCAAAACAAATCCCAGGTTTATATTAACACGCTCACTCATCAGAGGTCTACAGCAACAAAGTGTGTTAACTTGTTACCTTTCGCGTGAGCTGCGAGGAAGGTGCTGTGATGCGCCAATTTTTGTTCGGCAGGAACTCTATGTGTTTGTCTGGCCACAGTCCATGAATGAGCGCTTGGTCCAAGCCACCGATTAGCTGAATCATATGTTTAGAATAGTAGTTCAACTTCGTCTTTAGGTTACACCGAGCACGCGTGTGTCCGAAGCCTCAGATGAGGTAAGCTTTTAAATTAATTTTTCTTCACAGTAACTAATGTGATGACAGTAGTAATGTTATTAGTAGTATTAGCGTAAACACGTCATTCAGATAAAGTAACGTAATCTAATGCTAGTCTTTACTTGAGGACGGTACTTAAAAATCGTTTAAAACCCAAACGAAATAAAAGCTTGCATGCATAGTTTGTCAGTTTTTGTGGAATTTATTGTATGTTTTATTATCCTTTTTTTTTTTATTTAGAGAATAAATCCGAGTGATGCTCCGTAATGCGAAAAAATAACATCTCATGTTTCTGCTGGCAACACGGAACAGATTTGCATATGAATACATGGTACTGTATTCTTTCTATTATATGTACGATCCCCATGTATGTAAATAGAATCATGTATGAACTGTAGAAGTATCTATTTTTATTTTTCTTAGAAGCTCAGTAGTTTTTATCTGACTTGTCAGTTTAATATCTGTATACTGTTATTTTTGCCATTACCTTACCTTACATGAACTGACAGATTCGCGTCCTATTCTCCTGATTTCTGACTTGTGAGACTGACACAGCATTTTTTTCCAAACTTGCCAAGTTGCAACTTCGAAACTGTAAGTAAAAACCACCTGATTATGAAACCGTGCATATGTTCATGTGTGACAGGAGAGTTTGGAAGTCTTGCTTTCATTTCACTTTTAAGTAAATTTTTCGCACTTCTGTACTTCACTTAAATATTACTGCTTTTCGGATAACTTTTTCTTCTACTCCATTATTATCTGTACTTTCTACTCCTTAAACAAGAGTTGTTGTAATGCATTTGAGGGCTATTAATATTTTTATTTTGTGTCATTACATCCTGAGTTCAGGGTAGGAAAAGCAATAACAAACAAAAAACAGAAATCTTGTTATAAAATCAGATACTCCACATCCGAAAACGTGTTGCATTTTGATATAGCTGTAAATGATTATATACTTATAGGAAAGTTTGGAAATGTAGTGTTTTGGCTACATGAGTATGCAGAGCTAAGGGATTAGAACATGAAAAGAGAGAGAGAGAGAGAGAGAGAGAGAGAGAGAGAGAGAGAGAGAGAGAGAGAGAGAGAGAGAGAGAGAGA
>JAOUQZ010000024.1:19630596-19650237 GCA_028564935.1 Neosilurus hyrtlii | reverse complement strand
AAACTGGTAGCCCTTCGTATGACTCAGTACCCATGAAGTAGCTCTCAGTTTCAAAAAGGTTGGTGACCCCTGGTCTAGTCCAATCCAGTCCAAGCATCATCAAGTCCAATCCAGTCCAAACATCATCCAGTACAATCCAGTCCAAACATCATCCAATCCAATCCAGTCCAAGCATCATCCAATCCAATCCAGTCCAAGCATCATCCAATCCAATCCAGTCCAAGCATCATCATGTCCAATCCAGTCCAAACATCATCCAGTCCAATCATCAACCAGTCCATGGATCAATCTAGTCCAATCCAGTCCAAACATAATCGTGTCCAAACATCATCCAGTCCAATCCTTATCCAGTCCAATCCTCATCCAGTCCAATCATCATCCAGTCCAAACATCATCCATCCATTTAAATTTCCCTGAGGGGGTCACCTTTAACTAAGTCACACCAACTGAAATCATGTGTAATGAGTCTTCCCAGGCACTCCCTCTCTTTCATGTCCTCTAGCATCTCTGTCTCTTAGAAACATGATTAAAAACAGGAAAAACATTACGACACCTCCACTACACTCCATGCACAAGAATTCTCTCTATTTTTAATAAACAATGATGAAGCACATAAAGAAGACAGGCTAAATGATCCCGAATCTGTTGTTGATGCAGATGTGTTAAAAAGCCTGTTGCATACCCGGTCTGGAGTCTCTCCATCTCTGTGCTGGGGTTTTGCTGGTGCTGGTGCTGGTGTGGAGCTGGAAGGGGACTGTAGCTCGGAGAGGCTGCAGACCGCCGCGAGACGACATCCCGAGCTCTCGAGGAGGACGAGGGGGAGAAGAGTCGTTTATTTTTGTCCGTTTCTTCCCCAAAAATCTTCAAGTTTTTACTTTTTAACTTCAATTATCGCCTCCTGAAGCGTTTCTATGGAAACCTGAGGTATCTTAGCCGTTAATGCTAGCCCCCTTAATGCTTTGCTAGCACCCTGCTAAGCTCTTTTGTGATTACCTCAGCCTGCTGCAAAACTTTCTGTTTTTTTACTTTTATAGTTATTTTTAATAAAAAATAAAGCAGCCCCGCTACGGAATTGTACGGATTACCCGTGTGTAACTAACCCAACATACCGAAATCGATTGTTATACGAGTTTATACACGCAAACCTGCCCGTAAAAAACGCTTCAAGTTTCTCGAGTCGCCTACATTGTTGATTGACTGCCAAAGTTCTCTTCACTCCAATATCTGACAACAGCCAGCCTCCACGCTCGTGTCCGAGTGGGCGGGGCGTCCGGACACATGCGCGTCATCTGATAGGCTACTGTGAAATACTACTGTTATACGATTGGTCGATGAGAGTGCCAGCTCTAGGGCTGGGCGATAAAGTAAAAATGTAGAAATATCACGATACTTTCAGACATTTCTACGGTACACGGTGTGTTTTAGGAAATGTGGTGGATGTTGAAAAAAAAGTTACATTTTTATTAATTGGTGACAAACTTTATTTCTGGGTGGCATGGAAAAATACTCAGAATGGTATAAAAAAAGTCCAAATACCATCTTTTTTTTTGTTAATTTAAAATGTACCTCTAGTCTTTAGATTCCACAAAGAGAGACAGGAAAGGATTTGTATATTTCACCCTCTGTGGTGTATAACAGGGGGGTCAAACTCATTTTCACTGAATGTCACTAAATTTCAAGGTCATCGAGGGCAGAAAAATCACTTGACATCTATTCAAAAAGGGCAACCATCCCCTTTTTTTTCATTAATTTTCTAAAACGCGTAATTCTAATTAGTCGCGGGGAGGCTGGCGAGGGAAGAGTACACCCTGGACAGCTCGCCAGGCCATCGCAGGGCAGAAAACACGCTGACAGCTATGCAGCCTACGCTTGACGAAAATCAGCAATGGTTCTTTTACATGCCTCTCACCATAGACAGTGAGAGACATGGCTGGCCTTTGATAACCCAGTTAGCTGCACTGGGGCCCATACAACATAGAAATCATTAGATTTGTTTAACATTGGGTGAACCATCCATTTGCCGAACCAATTTATCCTACATGGGTCGAACCCAAGAGCTTCTTGATGTGAGGCAGACTGCTAACCTCTTCGCCTCTGTGCTCCCCTGGGTGAAATATATTTTCCAAATTTATTGCTGAATTTCCGGATTTGTATAAACATCATACATTCTTTAAAATAGCATATTGTTATTCTTGAACTTGCATTGCACATCCTTCCCTGACTGTGCACTGGATTTATACTGGGCCACAATGTCTGCAAGCACCACGATTTATGAGCACGCTGGGAGCACGAGTGGGGTATAAAAAAGGAGGCAGGGGGCATCCAAGTGGTGAAACTTGAAGGGATCGTGTTTCCAAGTTCATCAAGATCCCCTACGATGGCACTCTGAGATCTGTTACGCTCTACTCCACTCTATCAATGTCAAATCATAAAACATCATAACAGTCGCGGCAAAACGTTTGACGGCCGAAATTACTTTGTCGTCACGATCGTCACGATTTCAAGTTCCCTCAAGATCGTCACGCTTCCGCCAAGCTCTGGTAAGATCGTCCCGATTCTGCCAAGCTGCCTCAAGATCATCACAATTCCACCAGGTTCTATCAGGATCGTTACGATTTGATCCCACTAGAGGGCACCTCAAGTCAATGGAACCTAATCAGCACTAGAATAAAAAATAATCAGGATTTGGCAATAGGGGTTACATAAACATGAATGAATTACTGAATAAATAAATAAATAAACAGGCCTTGTTTTTGACTCCTTATTTCCTCTATAGAAATACTGCACAACAAAAATAATCCAGCCCGATTTACATATATCTAGAACTTTTATTGTTGAAAATACATCATGAACACTTCCTGTACATAAAGCTAAAATCTGAGCTTTATTCATGACACAGAAAAACAGTTTTCTTAAATTCCTGACCTCACCGAACACATCTCTGTTAAAGCAGAAAGGCAGAAAAGTAAGCGATAAAAATGCAGTGTGGGGGGGGAGGTCGGGGTGTCAGTCAAGACGGATTGATGGACAAAAAAAGCACTTCCACTACATAACAAAATATTTCATATATTTAAATAAAGTATCACAAGTCCTCAAGCTTTATAAACGTAAAATAAACACAGAAGATTAAGTTTGCTGTTACCCCGACATACAGTACACACGACATCAGGCATAACTGTAGGTGGCACAAGCACATCAGTGAATACACGTAGTACAGCGGTTCAGGATGGAGAGGGGAGCTCATGCAGTCGGGCACAAATTCATTCTCTCTCATCGTGTAATGAAGGCGAGCCGTGGACGTGAGGAATATAGTGATTGGTGATTATATGGCGTTGATCAGAAACTGGGTGGTTATGGTAGGTGGTCCATGCCTGTAATTCAACATTGTCACAGTAAGAAAGCTACAAACCAAGAATGACATGCCTCTCCAGAACAGATAGACTATTACTTATTTATGAGATGGTTTGAGAATATGAATAAATGAGGATGCACAGTGGTGGAAGACAGAAATGATGGATTTCTAGTTAGAAGAAAAGAGGGGGGAGGAAGGGGCGCACGTTTTTCTCGTCACTAGTAAGGATGAAGTCTTATGAGCCCTAGCTAGGGGAAAGGGCAGGACTGGGCTCGGCGCTGATGTTCACCAAATATTCACTGGATTTCAAACTGGCCAGAGACTTGCAGCTTGGCGAAGAGGCCAAAGACCCACACAAGCCCAGCATAGATGGAGTAGTGTCTTTCACTGGGAGGAGAGGAAAGAAAAACAACAAGCATAATCACATGCGAGAAACAGGATTCTTCTCCCACAGTGCAACTGGCAGACCTGCACTCGGTCACCCACTCGCAGGTCCACAGAGCCTCGTGCGTTTTGGTCGTCATTACATAAACATGTGTGTGTTTAATTGTGTTTACCTCCTGCGCACCAGTCAGTGTCTCCATTGTGTTTTCCATCTGTCTTCAGGGACTCTTTGGAGTTCAGACTGACATCACCAGAGAGGCTCAAACTGTGAAAACTTCTCCTAAATAACAGCAGTTTGGAAAGACAAAAGCACATTTTATAAATATATAACTTGGCTGCTTTGATTAGCGACCCAATACACACCTCATACTCACCGGCGGAATAGTTTCACGTCCCCTTGATTGTTTGTAGCCCGTGACGGTGGCCACTGGTTCACCAAGGAGACTGACAGGTCTTTTGACAAATGGGCCGGTTCACATGGGATAACACCAGTCCTTCAAGATGCACGACACCAAATAAAAAGAACGAGATGTAGGCAAGGAAGAGAAACAGAGAGAGAGAGAGAGAGAGAGAGACAGAGAGAAAGAGGGGGATTCGTATGATTGTGGGGGTAGGGGTTGGTATGTATAACATTCCATTCCTCAGAAAGCAATAGTGCATTTGTTGTTGTTGTTGTTTTTTTTCATTGGTTTTTGGCACTGGATGCATTTCTGTATGAGATGTGTGTGTGCGTGTGTGTGTGCATCTGTATGTGCTGCAGCTGAATGCATATGTGTATGCACCCTTAGGACAAAGTGAGGAAGACAAAGAAATGTAATTTATACCAAAACATTTAGCTTTAATGACTTCAGAATTGAAACTGTTTTCGCAGCACATTTAAATGCTTTCAGTTGTAGTATTGGCCTCTTCTTTCTAGACATTTTTGTTTGAGCTCTACCAGATGTTAACATCTGCCAGGCTTATTCAAAACAGGCCTGGAAAACAAGAGGGCCATGACAAAAACTGTTTTTCTGATGATTTTGCCTCATTACCTTTTTCCAGAAGGTAATGTTTTCACCCATGTTGGTTTGTTTATTGGTTAGCGTATTTATCTGGGCGGTAGAAATTTAAACACGGATTTAGATGATTTTTTTTTAGAGTAGGGAGTAGTACAAGTAAGAAACAATTAAATTTTGCATATGATCTGTGCTGGGATCATGTTGCAAAAAAAAAAAAAAAAAAAAAAAATCCTAAAAACCTGAAAATTCCTATTCTTTAAAATGCGCCAAAATGAGATGTCCACTT
Organism: Neosilurus hyrtlii; assembly: GCA_028564935.1. NCBI lineage: Eukaryota > Metazoa > Chordata > Actinopteri > Siluriformes > Plotosidae > Neosilurus > Neosilurus hyrtlii. Next base: position 19,645,217 of record JAOUQZ010000024.1, on the reverse strand, counting down.
GGGGGAGACATTTCATTGTAATTATGCCAAGTTATAATAATCCGTGTGTGCCTGGTCGAGATACCTTGCACTCTTTGAGTGCCCCTCTACTTGCAACTGTGTTGGTTTGTTTGTTTGGGCATGGTACAAGTAACAAACCATTAAAATTTGGAGGTGATCCGAGCATAGGATCATATTAAAAACAGAATCCTGAAATCCTGAAAAATGTCCAATCATTAATATGCGCCAAATGTTCATAGGACGTCCACTAGAGGGAGACATTTCATTATAACTATGCCACGTTATAATAATCCATTTGTGCTGGGCAGAGGTACCATGCACTCTGACTGCCCCTCCAGCATTAAATTTAATTTTTAATTTCTATGCATTTTTAAATCATGAAACCAGCGGGATGCAAGCTTTTGCACACAACCAAGTGTATACTGTATGTGTCACTATGTACAGTTGTGCTTGTAGCTCTAGAATAATGGCCTCAAGCTCTTTCTTCTCCTGTTGGCTCTGGATTTGCAGATCCTCCAGTTTCGCAGTCAGTCTCTTATTCTCCGTCTCTACGTTCTTCAGCTGTGACTCTCGCAGACGCACCAGTTCTTCCAGATAACCCTAAAAAAAGTTCCAATATATACATTGTAAATTATATCCACTCATATACTAGTCTACAGCGATGGGTATTCCAGAGGGCAAATCTAATACAAGCTTTGTTCATCCATTTAGTCACTTGCTGGATCGATCAGTACTCGAGTCGAGGCTCGAGCCTTTCTCAGCCGACACCGGACGGAGGTGGGGTACAATCTGAACAACTCACCAGTCCATCTCAGAGTCAACACACAACCATTCACACTCACACCTAGGGGCAATTCGGAACAGACAGTTAACGTAATGTGCACGTCTTTGGACTGTGGGAGTAAACCAGAGTACCCGGAGGAAACCCACGCAACCACAGGGAGAACATACTAACTCCACACAGAAACTGAGCTCGGAACTCAAACCCCGGACCTTCTTGCTGTGAGGTGGAAGTACTAACCACTTACGCCACCATGCTGCCCCTACAAGCTTTGTTGCTACTCCAATTCATTACAAAACACTGGGCATTCTGGAGATATCAGCGCTGTACGCTTTAAAGAATTTGTACGTAACGTTCACCTTCTGAGCATAGACGATCTTGAACCTCTGCTCCATCTTGCGACACCTGGTGCTCCAGCTCTCCTCGTCAGTAACCAGGGGGATGTAGGGATGTTCAGCGACGCTATCTTCACTCGCACTGCTGTCCACACTGCACCGGTCCTCCTCATCACTCAGGTAGTCATAACTACAAAGAGCAACATCATCACTATAACAGTCAGAGCTACAGTGCGACTATAGCACCGATACCCCAGTTGATACAAAATGAACGGAAATTATTTTAGCAAACAGAAATGAATGAAGTTCCTATAAAACTTTTAAAATAGTTAGCGGTTTCTGTGCGGAGTCTCCCCATGCGTCCCGGAGTTTTCTCCGGGAGCGCCGGTTTCCCCTGACAATCCAAAGGCATGCATATTAGGTCAAATGACTACTCTAAAGTGCCCATATGTGTAATTATGAATGTGAAGGGTTGTTTGTGTCTGTGTTGGCTTTGTGATTTACTGGTGACCTATACAGGGTGTGACCCCGACTCATGCGTGAAGTCAGCAGGGATTGGCTCCAGCTTCCCCCAGGACGCTGACCCACAAGCAGTATGGATAATGAATGGATATAGTGGAGGGGTGATTTTGGTTTGCCAAAGTTATGGTGGTATTATGAATCTCCACTCCATCTCACTTAAACTAAGTCACTTGTTCTGTTCACACTTAGCCAGTTGTTTTGAGTCATTTCATTAATCTCACTGTTTGAGGTGTGCAAGTGTGGCCTACTGTAACCGTTAGCTAAACTTACTAAAGTAGTGAGATCGGGTGTACGGAGAACAGGGCGACTCCCAGACTCGGAGAGGGAGTTTCTTTGTGTAGTCTGCATGTTCTCCCTGTGTTTATATAGGTTTCCTCTGGGTACTCCGGTTTCCTCCCACAGTCCAAATACATGCACATTAGGCTAGTTGGCTGTTCCAAATTTCCCCTAGGTATAAGTGTTTGTGTGAATGGTTGTGTGGGTTGCCCGGTTGGGTCAAGTCAGCTGAGACAGTCTCCAGCCTACCCCTGACCCTAGTAGGATTAAGTGGTTTGGCAAATGGATGAAAGAATGTTTTAATATGCAACACATCCAACAGCGAGAAGCATTTATAAGCTTACACACGGGCTTCACTGGAGTACTAGAACAGCGAAATCAGACACATTTCTGCAGAAAGTCAAATCTGTTGGCATGGTAACGTTAACTTCCCTCACCTCTGCGTGAATTTCAAGTATGGTGTATAATCAATGACAGCAGGTGTCTTCCCATCCAATACCTCTCCCTTCAGACAGAAACTGAAAGAAAGGAACATATGAGACATAAATGAAACAAGAAATGTAAAATACTCCATACTAGCTCTCTGAATCGGTTGCAAATTTCAAAAGTGTATCATGAGAATAATAGTGCAAAAGTAATGGCACCCTGTATCGTCTCCAGAACAGAGATCACAGAGCAAATACACGGCTTCCTCTAGATGAGTTATGTTCACCTGAAGTCAATGGCACTAAGTCCAATCAGCATGCCAGTCAGGACTGTAGCTTCCTCTCTCAGCATGATGGCACCATCATCATAAAACTTCCTGTACACACATAATAAATCACGTATCTGTTGTACACACTCAGCTGCATTAAGTGGTTTAGGCCCAAAAAATAAGTATACCGGGGCACATCAATACAGAGCATTCTATAATAGCTTTATTAAGAGCATTTTTTGAAAGTTCTAACCTTGTGGTCCGCGTATCTCGTAAGGCTGTAGCGATGTATTCAGATAAACGCTTCTCCATGAGGGCCATGCGGATCCATGCCCGGCCCTACACGCAAATGATAAAAATTTAAATATTAAAAATAAACTATTCCTCCAGCAACGTTCTGATCTGATTGATGGCACATTTACTGCTGAATTATTCTTTCATTCATTTGCTGAATCATATTAGGGTCACGGGGAGGCTTGAGCCTAACTCAGCCGACTCTGGGTGAAGGCAAGGTACACCCTAAACAGATCGCCAGACCGTTTACACTCACTCAGACCTTGGGGCAATTTGGAACAGCCAATTAGGCAAATGTTCATGTCTTCGGACTGTTGGAGGAAACCTGAGTACATAGAGAAACGCCCTCGCCAAGCCCAAGACCTTCTTCCTGTGTGGCGGATGTGCTGACCACTGCATCACCGTGCCGCCTTGTGGTGAATTGTGTGGCAGTGGGGGAGTGAGCTGCACCTTCCCTTCCTCCACATTAATGGCTGGAGTGTGGAATTAATACAGTATAGCAAAAAAAAAAAAAAAAAAAAAAAAAAAAAAAAAAGAATTACTGAATAGAATTTCTCTGTCTCTAACTCAGGGGAAGGCAGCTCACTAAACAGCTCACCAGACCATTTCAAAGCCAACACATGCACATGCACTCATACGTAGCGGCAATCTGGAACAGCCAATTAGCCTAATGTGCATGTATTTGGACTGTGGGAGGAAACCAGAGTACCCAGAGGAAATCCATGCAAGCACGGCGAGAATATGCAAACTCCACACACACAAATGCTCTTGTCGAGCCCAGGACCTTCTTGCTGGGCGCATGCAGACGTGCTAACCACTACGCCACCGTGCCACCCACTTAATAGTAATTTGCTGTAACTACTTAACATAATGTGTGGATAGGTATTTAAAATTCTTGCCTTCGCTCTGGACGTACTGATGTTTTCGATGTTCTCGATGCTGCTGATGCAGTTGTTGTGTACTTTACCGCAGGCGAGGCGAACATAATCCCAGAAACTCCTCTGTCCATCGGAGCTGAACCAACTTCCCAGACCTGATCCAACAGCAAATGACAAAAAAAAAAAAAAAACTCAACTTTTTAGGACCTTTTAATTTTCAATGCACTCACCTCTGCACATAAAAGATGACAGGGGTGTTTACCTTTGAAGCGGTGACTGAGTATGTGCTCCAAGATCGAGGCAAAGTTTACAAACTCCTCCGATGAGTCGTCGATGGGCTCGGCTGTGTACTTCTCCAATAGAGTCTTTACTGAAAACCTGAATCAAACAGGGAGACAAAGAGGAGAAGGGGTCAAATAATTCATCCCAGCCTATTGCCTTCGTATCATAAATATATATTCAAAAGAGAAATGAGGTAAGATAGTATCCACATGCAATTTTCCTCTCAAACTGAAGGACTGGGAGCTTTTGGGAATGGTGCCATGGCAGGCAACTGAGGTCACCCCAATTGTCCTGTGTACTATACAATGCACCTCTTCAAATGCCTTGCCTCTATTAGCAGGACAGTGATCACAATCAGTCCTTGTAACCCTACCCAATCGTGCAATGCTATTGTTGGCGTGAGGACCTTTGTCCATTTGTCTGGTTTCCATTCTATCCCCCCCCCCTTTATAAGATCAGCTTCAGAGACATAAAATGACAAAATACCCTAAACAAACACCCACACACTTTACATCTCTCCACCCACTCACTGAAAAAGCGATGGCCTGATCTATTTAGTGCTGCCTTCAGCAGTAGCACATCTCCTTAGCCTCACAAGGTTTTATAGCACAGGAAAACCTGTAGGGTTCTGGCATGCAGAGAGTGCACTAACCGACTCCTACGCAACCAAAGTGCAGAAGAAAGAGAGAGACTGAAACAGGGCTGGCAGCATCTCTGGAGCCAACACCATTCATGCCTTCATGGGGAACACCAGCATCACTGAAGGCAAGACGGCCCTGTCTTTGGGTGGTTCCTCTATAGCTCGTGGCAAGACCTCCATCACCATGGGCAAGTCTACCATTACCCGCGGTGTGACCACAACGTCCATGGGGGACTCCACCATCACACGAGGCAAGACTACCATCTCCCTGGGCAGAGCAAGCTTCAGCAGAGGCAAAACCACAACCTCTTTCGGCAAGGCTCTGATGTCCAAACGTCGAACCACTTAAATGGCAAAAAGTACTGCAACTGCTGGAATGAGGAGCAAGTTGTCAAAATCGAGGAGGACAGTCGAAGACAATGAGGCAACAGACATCCCGGAAGAAACAACTGGAACCAGATCAGGGGAAAAGGCATCCATTTTGTTGAGAAAGACTTCCTTTACAAAAGGGAAGATGAAACTGCTGAGAAGCAAGAACGCCATCTCATGGGGACGAACTGCCGTCTCGAGAAGCAAGACCAAATTGAAAGGGGGAAAGACAGCATTTACGGTGGGTACAACCACAATTACACATGGGGAAACCACTAGTTCCTTAAGCAAGGCCACATTAAGTCAAGGAAAGAAGTCTGTAACTGTAGTAAAAACGTTCCTCAAAAGAGGCAAAGAAACTCAATGGAACCTCTACTGGGATTTTCATCTTTGACTGAAAAATACACACACACAAAACTTTGGAACCAAATAAAGAATGTTCATGCAAGTTAGTTGATATGTCAGATGCATGTGTATTGCCTGTCAGATGGTAAAGTATCAGTTGTTATTGTACCTTAAATCAGGTTGAAGTCTTGTATGAAATTTTTGTTCCTGAGTTGGAATATGGTTGAAAGATCTGAGCTGATTTAAAGAGAACATTTGGGAATCAGCCAAAAAAAAAAAAAAAAAATACTGATTCTGAGGTCATGAGTGTGTAGTTTGTTTGAAGCAAGTGTTTGTGCGTTTGATGAGCTGGCAGGATTCCAGTATGCAACAACTGGTGTGGCGTAATGTGTGTACACGAACGAAGTCATGTGTCTAAGGAGAACCAATAATTCAAGATCCATTTTTAAGAGGCTCATACATATATGACAACAGCGCAAAAGACTTATAAGACATAACTAATAAAGAAAGTATGTAATTCTATACATGGATCACAACAAACTAATGGAAAACAGCTAGAGTAACATACATTAATAAAGCATTTAACTATTGTTTAATATGGCTGAAATCTTTCCTTTTTTCCCCCCACTCACCAATATAAAATCCCAGTAACAGATCAGCACAAGTATCTAGGTAGAACCTATTTGAAAAATGAGCATACAAAATAAGACTGAAGGCTTGACAACAGCAACATTTACTTTGATTTGACTGCATTTTAAAAAATTGACTTGACTCCATCAAATATGTCACTCAAATATTCCAATTTGCTGGTTGTGTAACTCAAAAGTCTAATTCCAAACTATTTGTAGGCTATTTTTGCACATCTGTAGCTATGATTTCACTACCCATGTACAGTATAACAAGAGATACCACGAGAGAACAGTTCTTACAGAAAACAATGCCAAGGAACTTAGTGATGTCACCACCGATTGTATCTTTCAACAATGTGTCCTTCAGTTTGGTCCCCGGTCTTGCGTTGCCAGCGGTACAATGGAACCCACTGTCCTATCGGCCCCCAGATAGGGCTGCGGCCTCCTACAGCAGTATCTATCCATTCACTTCATACTGGGGAGGTATGTGGCCTTCTGGAGCCCACGTCGTCCTTCTCAACAACGGCTTTTTGCTGCTACATGGGGGTTGTACCGAATGCACTTAGCATTCTGGTCCCATCCCAGCACTTGCTGTGTGGAGCAGTCACACCCTGCCAGGCATTGTCTGTGCGAGTGTGCTGCTACAAGGGTATGTGATGAGCCAATACATCTTTGTCCTGTGAAACCAAAGAGGCAAAAAAAAATCCTCAGGGGAGAAGAGGCAAGATTTAACCCCAACGTGCTCAACATCTCCCAGGCTGGCTTCTGCAGGAGGAGATCCCCTGCTACTGCTATACCATGGGTAACACCAGCTTCACCGAGGGCAGGACTGCTCTCAACCTGGGAAGCACGTCCATCAAGCGGGAGAAGAGCAAGATTTTGATGGGCAACACCTCGATTTCTCGTGGGAAGAGCACCACATCCTTGGGATCCTCAACCATTACAAGTGGCAAGACCAAGATCTCCCTGGGGGGTGCTTCTTTCAGCAGAGGCACCAAGACCACATCCTTCCGAAAGGCATTCATGCCCAAAAGGAAGACTCTTTAACAGGCAGTGGGGCCAAATTGTCTGGGCAGGGGTGTAGGGGAGTTTTCTACAGTGCATCAAATACAAAAAAAACCTGAAGCCAAAGCATCATTACAGCGGAATTCTGAGGGGGTTGTATTGGGCATCAATTTTATAACTTTTTTTTTGGGCACCCAGAAACTGTGGGATTGGATCTTCTGTTCCAGTAACTGCTTCGGATTAAGTCAAAGACACAGGTTAGTAAGTCAAAGTCGCCTGCCAGAGTGGGTTCATGATATGTTTTCTCTGTTATGGAAATATTCGGTGCAGGGTAAGCTTTTAAATATCTTTCGCACACAATATACACAGTATTTAAATACACTGCTTGGAAATTTTGGGGTACAGCTGTTTTGACTGGTCCTAGAGTAATGACCAAAGAGCTTCATACTTAAATTGGACAGTTTAGTTTTCTTGTCCTGTAAATCCAATTAATCAAGTATGGGGCAATATAAAGGAGGGTATCATATATTTGAAGACTAACTTGGCATAATCAGGCTTTTGAGGCTACAAATAGAAGGACAACCCAATGGTACAGACATATTAGGTAAAGTAATATGTGTCCCTTGAAAATAAGACAGAACAATAGAAATAATGGTCAGTCATCTTAAAACAGGCAGCGTGGCTGCAAGTTCTTATTCCAGGTGTAGGTGTTACACTTGATAGTTGTTTGCAAACCATTGATTTTGCACGTGGAATCTAGTGAACCTCCTACTTGATTGGAATAAAACCCATCGCCTTACTAGTACTGTGTAAATAGGATTGAACAACCTTTGTAATCTAACAGGGAAATGTTGCCATGTGTATTCATCTAAAACGATGAGAAGATAATTTCCTAAGCATTAAGACATCCATGTGATGGAGGCGTAGACATGTAGGGTTCCAAGCTAGTGTGGGCAAGTGCATGGCTAAATCTTTGTCCTCTGAAGAGAGCTTAGTTGAAGAAAAAAAAAAAAAACTTGCACGCCTCAAATGCTAATTGGTGAATGGCTGCAAGATGCTCTTGGTACGATTTGACACTGACAAACAAATGTACAGCCACAACAAATGGCTTTTGTGCCTTAGCACTTGCCCACTGTGGCAGTGTGCCAAGGGAAAGCCATGCTGTGCCCCTTTGGAAGAGTCCCTCAAAAAGGCAGCTGATAGAAGTTTAATGCACTTTGAACATGTCCTCCATATATCAGCTTAAACAGAAATAAAGTGATTATTCTGTCTGGACATGCTGCATTAATGTTTCTATACAACATTCTCCTCTTCTACAACAGCACACTATGTCTCGCACATAATCAACCATGCGTTTTTCTTCTTCTTCGTGTCTGCAGTTGTCTCACTACCCTTTATATGTTCTTCCTCTATCTATTTCTCATTTGATATTTATAAGACTTTTCTCTCTCCCCACCCATCTCCTCTTCCTGTCCTTGTCTCTGTATATGTCTTTCTTCGCCAGTACTTGAAGGATCAGCTGACTTTATGGGGTGCCACCATTCTTGAAGCTCAACAGCAGACCTAGGATCAGCATTTAAAACTTTTCTTCAAATCGTTGTCCATATATGTCAAGACCGCACCAGATTAGGAACACGAAATACGAATTCACTTGATTCATCTGTGCATCAGTTTCAAAATAAAGCCCAAAATATCCAATATTTCATTTTCCATCAAAAATGATGATGTTAGATGTCTACTGCATGTGTTAAGTAAAAGGTAAATGTATGTACATTATGAGGGTTGACCGGGGCTGAGATTAGAGGGTGTGATATCCTGTACTGACCATAAAGTCGTTAAAGGGTGTGATGAATGGTTAATATTAGGGAATTCACAATGCGAGCAGTCAGAAAGGTAATATAGATGTGATTTAAGTATAGAGACTATAAGAGAGTTATGGATATTTATAAACTAAATGTCTGAATCCACTCCATACTATTTCTTTTTTCTTATTTAACCTTTAAATTATCCACAGTTGTTATTCTAGTTACTGTATTTAAACGGTTTCAAGCTCAAACTCATTCAACAGAAATAAAAGGAGGATGCAGAAGATGCTTAGAACAGGAAATGAGTCACAGCAGTGAAGTGCCCTTGCCCGTTTCACTGAAGTGCACTCCAGATAACAAGTGATTCACTTTCAATACCACATTACCTCATGCTTTAGTTCATTTCTGCCTTCAACAGCTTAATCAAAAGGTTCTCTCTGTGATGGGAGGAAAGCATCAAGAAGGCAATAAGAAATGGACGATGAACAAAAATTGGTGATATAATATTAATAATAAAATTTTCATTTTTCTTAGGTGGAACATGCTGCCACCACCAACTTCCCTAAGTGTCTGCCACACGAATTAGCCTCCTATATCAGACAAATTACTTCTATTCCTTTTAAAAAGGGTCACTTCTGCCCAGTTGTCTTTTTAAACATCTGTACACAATGATTAGAACCAGGGCCATTGATCCCTGAAATTATACTCCCATTTCCAACTCTAGAAGTCTGTGAATTCAGAGTAGAGACTTATTTTATGCTAAGCTCAAAATGTTTTATTATTATGATGCTGAAATTGTCATGCAAATTTTTATTCAGCCCTCAAAACATCTGGAGATTTACCTAAAAACCAAGACTTTCTTCCGACCTGCTGGAACTCTGACCTCTCATCTTTGACCTGGAACAGAAGTCATCATGCCCCGTGCTAACCCCCCCCCCCCCTTCCCAGATCACCCTATGGCCATGATGATGATACTATTTACTCCTGTGTTCCTGTCCTTATATTGTATTTTCATGTCATTGTATTTATGTCATAAAAAAGTAGACCATAATAGTCCGTGCATCAAGTGACTCATGCTGAAACAGGTTCAGCATCTTGGTTGTCTATACAACATTGGGAAATGAAAGCCAAAAACTGATCCCAGTTAGCGCAGTCTCTTAATTTCTACAAATATGACACCAGAAGTATGTACCTCTGTAGAATCTGCTGTAAGGCATGATACAGATGAAAAACCTGAAAAATGCTTGTTTTCTTTGGAAAATGTAAACTGTGTCATCATGTAAAACTGTGTGTAGTGTGGATTATGTCTGTGAAATGTGTGAAAGGTAGAACAGTAAAACAACAATATCAGCTACATCATAACTAATGCTTTAGAAATTAATGCTGATCCACCCCAGATCTAACAGGTCGGACAAGTGAAGGTTTATTTTCAAACCAACTGTGTTTTTAAATATCAACTCTGCCGTCATGTGTAGTTGAGACCTACACGCCTGTATAGACAGTGATGCTAGGACCCTTGACCCATATAAAAATCCATTTAAAATGAGTCACCCATTACATTTGTATGAATTTTCCATGTCAACCACCTTTAGACACAGATTCCCAACCCTGATTTTGAAAAACCCCGTGTACTGTACATTAAATACGTTTGCACACCCTGGTCCAAACACATCTGATTTAACTAGTCAGCTAAAAAATAAGAGGTCTGTGTTCACATGGATGAGCATGCGCAGATAAAATTGTGCAGGACCAGGGCTGGTTTGTTTACCATGAAGCAATACTATGCTGCCCTCTAATGGCTCTCAGGATAATGGAAAGTGTTTGTTTTGACCAGCAGTGGTGAGAAAAGTAGGCACCTGTTAGTCCCCATCCCAGACACTGCATACTGTAAATGGTAAGACATTAAACCACTGCTGGTCTCGGATATCAGATGAAGCTTCCGATAGCCGCAAATCAGTTATGTAGTGATTTCATTGGGTAACAGCAAAAACAGTAGTAAGTTTAAATCAATATACATGAGTGAGCAATTTAATGAAGAACACAGTCTGGAAACGAAGAGTTACGTGACATGGACAACCAAGCTGAAATCCAGACCTAGAAACACAGTAGATTTCAGTTACATCAAGTTTTAGCAGCTTTAAAAACTAATCTGTAGCTACTCTAAATGATAACGGGTATTTTTTACTGTTGAATCGTCTATTCTAGCACCTATTAATTACGTTTCAGGGTTAAACGATTTTATTCTATTCAGGTCCTTGTCTTGTGTGGCTTGTCTTTAATTGTCTGAGATTGTATTGTTCTTTATGTGGTCAACTAGGGGTTACAGAGTCAAAATGGCCACTGTTCTTGTCAATAGAAATGTCTTAAATTCCATTTTCAGAGTTTTTTTCCCCTCTCTTGCTGTGCTTGCATGTTACATGTTTAACCAGTGTTCTGTACACACCTACAAAGGGAGGCTCTGACTGTAGTGCTTGTTTAATAAACAGTTGCTGAGTTTTGCCTGTCTTGTTCTTTTTCTCTCTCACACACACACACACACACACACACACACACACACACACACACACACACCTCAAAAATGTAAGCGTTAAGCACTCACTCATTTCTTCATTTGCCAAACCCCTTAATCCTACTAAGGTCACAGGTAGCCTGGAGCCTATCTCAGCCATCACTGGGCACCCTGAACAGCTCACCAGGCCATTGCATGTCCAACATACACACAACCATTCACACTTACATTCACACCTTGAAACAGCCAATTAGCCTACAGTGCATGTCTTTGGACTGTAGGAGGAAATTGGAGTACCTGGAGGAACGCTTGCAAAAAACACTAATAAACATACAGAAACGTCTAAGCCCAGGACTCGAACCCAGGACCTTCTTGCTGTTAGGTGGTCGTGCTGACTACTGTGCCACTGTGCCGCCCTAAACATTAAACACAGACACATAGTACCAGAGAGCATGCAGCCATCTGGAAAGAGTCTGACTGCCCACATTAAGAGCTACATATCAATTCATATCAAGTAGTAGATTGTTCCATGACCATGGCTTATTCCATGGACTTTATCACTGTCGCTGTTTTGCAGCAATGTCATTTGTAAAAATAGAGCAGTGATGGCTCATTGGTTAAGGCTCTAGGTTATTGATCAGAAGGTGAGGGGATCACACCCCAGTGACATCAAGCTGCCACTGCCGGTCTAAATGAAATAAAAATGTAAGTCGCTCTGGATAAGGGTGTCTGCCAAATTTCGTACATGTAAAAAGCACAATACACAATTCACACCTGATTTGGTGGGTGTCTAAAGAATATTCATTGTCTACTGATCATCCTGGACAAACAAACACTTACCAAGCCATGGGAATAATATATAAATATACCAGACAGGTGTAACCTCTTTGCTGTCCCGAAATAATGAGATGAAAAGAAAAATATGAACAGGAAGGCCACAAGAACAAACTAATTACTGTGTTCCCAAAAGAAAAGAAAAAAAGATAGGGAGTTAAAAGCAAGGTGGCACAGTGGTGTAGTGGTTAGATGTCCTGGGTTCGAGTCCCAGGCTTGGCAAGGGCGTCTTTGTGTAGAGTTCAGATGTTCTCCCTGTGCTTGTGTAGGTTTCCTCTGGGTACTCTGTCTCGGTTTCCTCCCACAATCCAAACACATGCACATTAGGCTAACTGGCTGTTCCAAATCCACTCGAGTGTGAATGGTTGTGTGTTACCTTGCGATGGTCTAGTAAGGGGTTAAAGGTGTACCCTGCCTTGGCCAGTGTCAGCAGAGATAGCTACCAGTCTTCTCGTGACCCTAAGAGGATTAAGTGTTTTGCACATAAGTGAGTTAGAGTTAAAAGCATCAAATAATGTTACAAATAATGTGAGGATTTTCAGGGTCGTACAGATTTATAAGAGCATTCAATGTTCGAGTTTCAATTTATCCTGTAGTCCCATGTACAGATCTACCTGTTGGGGCTTGTTAGAAAAAAAAAAACGTTTAAAAATGCTTTCAAAGCAGCATCTGTTATGTGAATTTGGTTTGTTCACCACGGTGAACCCTTACAGGTTTTATCTGGTCCTTTTAGAATAAGTAAGTAGGAAGCTGGAACATTTAACCCTTTAAATAACCTGTAAGTAGACTGTTTTAGTCCCGGGCACAGCGAGCGCGTTTCTGTGTCGTGTTTGCATGTTCTCTCCATGCTTGTGTGGGTTTTCCTCTGGGTACTTCGGTTTCCTCCAACAGTCCACTATTCATGCACATTGCCCCTAGGTTTGAGTGAGTGTAAATGGTTGTGGGAGTGTTGACCCTGCGATGGGCCGGCGAGCTGTTCACGGTGTACCCCGAGATGGACTTCAGCCTCCCTGCAACCCCATTAGGATTAAGCGGTTCAGAAAATGAATGAAAGAATGATTGGATGTAAAGTGTGTGTGATCCTGTTGGTGCAATACAGCATTCCACTGTATAATCCCCTGATGATTCATCCATAACTGCGCTAGAGAGTTGTTTTCGATCTTTAGAGAATGCTGCGCTTACAAATGAAGCCCTAATACCATCCTGGCCATCAGCCTGGCTACAGATGAGAAGGTGAAATCAAATTCAAAAGGATGTAAATCTGTCGGAAATGTGATTCACCACGCTTTACTATAGCTTGGACCACAGAGGATCATTTACAGGTATGAGTCTTTGATTACTCCAGTAACTCCAGTTTCATCGCACTATTCCCAAGATGCACTTTAGAGTTTCCATATACCAAACTGATCCTTCAGGAAGTGGTATATCCCGGTAGCATTCCTATTCACCATTCTGGGAATACTAGGTGCAAGGTGAAACAATGGAGGGAGGGAGGGAGAGATGGATGGATGGGTGGATGGGTGAAAAGTTCAGGGCTTCTTTTCCTCATTTAAAAAATATTAAAGCAAATATAGCACACTGCTAATAAATTCTCCCACACCCCTGACCATGATGAAGGGACTACTGAAAATGGATGGATAGATAGATGGATGGATGGATGGATGTATGGATGGATGGATGGATGGATGGATGGATGAAGGGTGGCCTCTGGAGGTTTCCCACACTATTATGCATTATTCTGGCTGGCTGGTTGTCATTTCTACCGCTTGGCAACCGTGGATAAAATATACAATGATTCATTCATTCAGTTACCGATCCTGCTTAATCCTAGTGGGATACAGACAGACTGGAGCCAATCTCAGCTGGCTCTGGACGAAGGCAAGGTACACCCTGAACAGCTCGCCAATCCATCGCAGGGCCAACACATATACACAACCATTTACACTCACAACTAGAGGGCAATCTGGAACAGCCAATTATCCTAATGTGCATGACTTTGGACTGTTGGAGGAAACCGGAGTACCCGGAAGAAAACCCATGCAAGCACGGGGACCAAAACATCCAAACTCCACAGAGAAATGCTCTCGCCGAGCACAGGACTTGAACCCAGGACCTTTTAACTCCACCACTGTGCGTCTCTACCTTACTGTGATTTTGCCGCCCAGATTTTGTTGCCTGGTCACAGTAGGCATCATCTATACTACACAATAATGCAGTGATCCCAGACAATATAGTCTGGGGTTAGTCCAAATGCAGTGCTAACATAACATCCAGGCCTCAGGCTATTATGATGCTTTTCCATTAAAAATAAACAAACAAATAAATAAATAATAATAACAACAAATAGGCGGCACGGTGGCGTAGTGGTTAGCACGTCTGCCTCACAGCAAGAAGGTCCTGGGTTCGATTCCCAGCTCGGGCGT
>JAOUQZ010000024.1:19556611-19606102 GCA_028564935.1 Neosilurus hyrtlii | reverse complement strand
TGTGAATGGTTGTGTGACTGTTGGCCCTGCGATGGCCTGGCGAGCTGTCCAGGGTGTACCCCGCCCTCGCCCAAAGTTGGCTGAGATGGGCGCCAGCCTTCCCGCGACCCTAATTAGGAATAAGCGGTTCAGAAAATGAATGAATGAATGAAAGACTCCATCAGAATTTGGAGATCATTTGAATCAAATTCTGGGTCAGGAATTCCTAAATGCTTTCTTTAACATTGAGATAGATTGACATTTTGGTCCTTATGGGGATCAGTGGGCTTGGCAGGGGTTTGCGCTCTTGGCTTTTTAATTTTCTTTTTAACGTATCATTTGCCTTTTTTAATTATTGTTTGTAGTTTATTACATTAAGAATGCACTGTATAAACAGCATTTATTATTATTGGTGTACTCTTTGGATTAAATTCTAGACCAGTACATATTAACCAGACATTGTAGAATCTTTTCTCTGGATGTGGTTAACATATCAAAATACTTTTCAGGCTGTCACAGAAACAGCATCCACCTCTTCTCTCTTTCAACTCATGTTCATCCAACAGAGTCTGCACATGCTCATCATCTAGAGCTGCTTTCATTACTCACCCCAAACGCCTCTCAGAAGCCTGTTTCGTCAACAGTGGTAGGAGCGACCTCCTTTTGAGCGTGTTCAAAATGCAACCTTCAAAAAGCATCAGAAATCTCTGCACTGGATCAACTGATCATAGCACGCTTTTGCTCCATGCTTCCCTGCATGACACTGTGACAAGGTTTTAAGTGCGAACATTTGTTTATACATATCGCCGACAGCCGTTAATTCTGAAACGGAAAGTTTTACCTCGTCCCTAACTGGCTTCTGCTCACTTCACTTGTAGATGAAGTTCTCTACTATGTGAACAATCTTAACAGTAATGTAAAATACACCAGTTAGCCATAACATTAACACCACCGGAGTGGCCTACAGCTTCTTATACAGCAAGCAAGCAATCTGACACCTTAAGTTTCACAAGTTTGTGCTACAGTAGCTCTTCTGTGGGATCAGACCAAACATGAACCTTGACTCCAACTGCCATGTATCAATGAGCCTTAGGCACCCATAACACTCTTGTCAGTTCATTGGTTGTCCTTCCTTAGCCCACATTTGGTAGATACTCACCACTGGATTCCAGGATCACCCCACCAGACCCGAGGATCTGGAGATGAAGAAACCCAGTCATTTAGCCATCACAATGTGGCGCTTGTTAAAGGCAGATAGAACCTTACACTTGTTAATTTTTCCGGATTCTAACACATCAACTTCAAGAACTAGCTGATGTTTTACTTGATAAAAAGATAATCGTTAAAATTATATTTATGTCACCTCTCAGTGGTCAAAATGTTTTTAATGTCAGGGATGATCAGGGAACATGCATTGGCCAAATGCCAAGTGAAACATTTTTTTAAAAATGTGATAAAACTTGAGTGAGTGTGTGGGTGGGTGGAACGATCCAAAAAGGACAGACTTCTACCTATTCAGTTGACGTGGTGCTTAGTCTCCAGTGTTCGCTCTTTATTGACAGTTCCACCTGAAACCACTTTTTTCTTTAAAAATTTCAAGCATCTGTTGTAAACACAAAGTCCAAAAACATTTTCAATAAAATGACAAAAAAACCAAAAATAAATAAATAACAAAAAAAAAAAAAAACAAACAAAAAAGAAACCTCCATCTTTTGAAACAAGTGTTTGATATTACTAACCATAATAACTCAATACAAATATCAAGTTTTCTTTTTTTCATCGTAAAATGCCTAAGTTCTATGAGCTCATGACTAATGCAAATGTCACCATTAATTAAAACATCCTCACGCTGTAGTTAGCAATCAGTACAAGAAATCCTAGACCAACATAAGTTCTCTTCATATCACTACACTTATAGATTTTCTAACACAATAGCAAAGTGGTCAAACTACAAAATTTCAAGAAAGAAAAGGGAAGAAAAATAAAGAAAGAACAAACCAATTGGTCACAACGCATAAACGACAAAGTAGACAAATTATTCCTTTACGAAAATATCTTCCTATGACCAAATTAAATAACAAGACAAGTGGTTTTTTTCTCGTAAGATCACTGAAGCATACTCCTGAAGTACTTGCGAATCCTTAAGCAAAGTTTTTATCCACGTGCGGATCCGTTTGAACGGACGTCCTTGAGAACGGTGTCTGTTCAGCAGTGCTCTGTGTGCTCACAACCACCTAGTGGTGGCTGACAGAAAGCCCCCCCCCCAAAAAAACCCAAACAAACAAAAAAACCCCAAACAAAGAAACAAAAAAAGGGCCTCTCAGTTCAGAGCACCAGGTTCTGGCTGCGGTGGCCCGGACACGCGTCCCTGTGTGTTTACAGCAGAGTCTGCGATATGAAACCTGAGCTCAACACTAGTTATGACTGAAGTGAAAACGTCAATCAAATGAACAGCAGCATTTTCCTCTGAAAGCAACCGGAGACATGTGCATCAGCCAGAGCAAGGAGAGAGAGAGAGAGAAGAGGCAGGAGGAAGGGAGGGAGAGACAGATAAAGGGGCATTGTAGGGATAGTGGTTCAGTGATTAGCACAGATCCCTGTACAGTACGTGGTTAATAGTCGGGTTTAGTCTGAGCGCACTCAGCCAGTGCACAGTGGGTTTATGTGAGGTAATGAATGTGAAATATTACAACACTGCACATCCCCTAAACACACTCTACTCCTGCACACACCTCTCATGCATCACATAAGTATACATGTTCTAGCTTCAAACAAACAAAAATCAGTTCAATAACACTCTTTCCTAACCTTAAAAAAACTGTCAAGCTTACAAAAAAAACAAAAACGTGAAATAAAAAATTAAATCCTAGCACATTTTGCTTAAAGGAGGTACATACACATAAAAGCCTCTTTACATCTACAGGAACATAATTCCCACAGCACCTTCATCTACGATCCACTGACAATGAGGTCACACACATGGAAAACCGTTAGCATTCGTGACTATTCTAGCTGCGTTTCGGCATAGCGGAAACAAAACGAAAGAAAAAAACGACCTGAATCCGTACACAACCCAATACTGGAAACCTGGTTAACGCAGGAGTTACAGGAACTAAAGGTAGAAGTTGTGAGGAAAAACTAAATAATTACCGTAAGAACAGCTGAGTAACACGGTGAAAGACACAGAACAGAACTGGAACAAGTCCGAATGGCAGTTGAAGTCCACAAATACTGAGACCTCTCTCCACATATTGGTATTGCACAACATTGAGGGACTTCAACACACACACACCCATGTGTCTTCATTATCATCACCACAAAGTATAGCTGTCTTCTTTCCAAGAAAAGGAGTTTCTTCTGAAATTCAATATCCATAATCCTCAAGCTCAGTCAGTAGAAAACGTTTGCAGCAGCATAACTGGACTGTCACTATTGAAAAATGTCTACAGAATTAGGTACTGTAGGGGATTTTTTTTTTTTTTGGACAATGTTAGGATATTCATCCTGTGCCAAACTTAGCACCAAGCCTAGGCATTCAGACAAAAACCAAATGTAAACAGTCATTCATCTCAAGCACAAGCATGCTCCTATAGTCGACTCCATCACACCTATCGGATCAAACTCCTTATCTCATCTCTCTTCTTTACGAGATACTTTGGAGGAATGCCAAGCAGTGGACCTGCAATTTAAAACAGAGAGAGAGAGAAATCAGAGAGAAGAACAGAGAGAGGAATCAGGATTTTAAACTGAAAATGGTTTGACTGCTCAGCGTTACCTGATGAAGCTCTTGAAGGCTGCACTCTGGGGGTTAATGCACAAAGGCACTCTTTTGCCCTGCTGATGCTCGGTTATGAAACGATGGATGAGCTCTGGTAAAAGAAAAGTAAAAAAAAAAAGAAGAAATTTTAGAGAAGGGTAAGAAGCAAGAAAACACAAACATGGACAACGCTCCGAGTATGAGCCTCAGCAATCGTCATGTAATTCTGATAAACCTGCTGAGTTTCTATAGTAGTTGGTTGAGATAAACTGGTTTATTCTCCTTAGGTCTCAAAAATTGTCTTCCACATTCATTAATTCAACACGAATAAATTAATAAATAAATAGCACACCCACTAAGACATTAGACATGACCATTTGCTCTTGATGTGATTAATCTTCAGTATAGTTTTATTTTATTCTGGGTTGAGGTATATTCTTTCACTCATTCACAGTTGTGGTGTATATACTACATGGAAACACACGGAAAAATAATTATATAATTATTAATTCCATAATTAAATAATTACTAAAATGAGATCATGGTTTATCTTTTAACCACTTTAAAGTGGCGATGACAAACTGTAAGTGTCCATAGTTTTATTCAAGGATTAACCACTCAGGATAATAAGCAACGAGGTGAAGTATGATATGGAGAATTATTCAGATCGAGGAGGTTTTATCTACCGAGATGGAGAACACTCTTTGAGGTTGAAATAATTTGCCACATCATACAAAAGCCAAATTCTATAAAAGTTTTATTGCTATTTCAAAATATGTTTAATTTGTCTGATGTCAATGGTGAATAATTTGGTTTGTAAAAGAATAAAGAATTACTTGACTGCTTTCCACCAATCAGAAATGAGAAAATATTTTTCACTTTTACGTATTTAACTTGATGCTTTTGGTGTTTTGATCAATGGTGTATGTGTCAGCTCACAGAAGAATATCAAAAATTATTTCACGGCTTTCTACCCATCAAGTAAGTAAAGGTTGGGTTATATAAACACGTACTTCACCCCCCCCCCTCTTCTTTTTCTTAAATTTTTTTTTCCAGTTCCTTAAGACTCAACTGCAAAACCACAGAAAATGCAGCTGATAAAAACAATGGGGTAAGTGTGTAATGCACACTTTGAAACAATGAGGGAATCACATGACAGGATATTCACCTTTGCCCTGCCAGACAGAAAGCATGCTCTCCTCGTAGCTGTGGCTGAAGGGCCTCTCCGCAGCAGGTTCAAAGTCACGGGTGTACACTCTGCCGCTGGGTACCGAGTAGCAGCACTTACACATGCACGTGTGGTACCGTAAACGGCCTTCGTCTAGATATGGGTGAGAAAGCGCGTCGCTCCCAGAGATCCGCTTAGCCTACACAAACACAAACCTTTCTTAACCATACAGGACACACTGTTTTGCATCACAAAACCTAGATTACCCATTACAGAATGCTCCAATTGCAACATCCTGCAAATTCATACTGATTATACAATTTGTCTCGACTATAATAATAGGTTCACATGTAACCATGTGGATAAACATCAAAAGCATTAGTCACTGTGAATAATTTCAGCGATACCATTACCATAATGGTGTGATCCTATTTCATTACCCATAACACCGCATGACTCAAGATTAAGTCTGGCTTAAGAAAACAGGGGTTATAAAACGTGTGCGTACTCACCGGATCAAAGACTAGCATGCGGCAAAGAAGATGAACTGCCTCGTGGGTGGCGCCGTCTGACAGCATGTACAGAACAGACAGTGATGGCTAGCGGAGAAAGCGACAGACGTGGAGATATTAAGAGAAAAAGGAATTGAATGTCAGCAAACAGTGAGTCAGTGAATAATAAACTGGGGCATGTCAAGGCTGAGCTGATTGGTTTGGTCTTCCGCCAAGGGGATGATACTTTTGGTGCTACTGTCAGTCTGTCTGCAAGCAGCATCGCGAAAAACCGACCAACACGATTTCCATGTAACTCAGCAGAGAAGTGTGGTATTGGCCAAGTTAAAACTCTTTAGGTTTTGGAGTGGATATAAGTCACGGGGCAGATTTGTAAATTTATGGTTACATCTGTTAATACTGTAAAATATGACATTCGTCATACATCTTACAATCCAGTAGATGGCAGTGCAGCATAATACAAGCTGTGATCCAAAACTGACTGAATGGGCATCAGCAGAGTCATTCATGACAGGCAGCCAGTCAGGGGAGGATTTACACAAGGTCAGGGCACTAAGACAGTCCTGTCTTATTTACAATGTGCTTAGGTTCTTAGACAGCTTTGAAGGCTGTGCTTAGAAAGAGTTTGAGATCTATGCTATAATAAAACTGAATTGGCATTCAAGCACAAAAAAAAGGGAAAAAAAGAATGTATTGCTGATACACGTCACACACTTCACTGGCTCATCAGTTACTGATTGTTCCAGTTACACGCTTGATCATGCCGTGCTTCGTTCATTCGCAACAGAAACCGTCTCGGAATTTTTTACTCATGCTTCATAGTGACAAAATATTGCCATTATGACGACTCCATATTCACGGGTGCCAGCACTCCTTTGGGATACATGTCTTGGGGCACAATATTAATTTTGGACATGTATCCAGACATAAGGTGATTTAACCATTTTCCTTTCCGAGTGCCCTTCTAGTTTTCAGAGTTATATATATATAAATAAATAAATAAATAAATAACCCTCTGCATTAATGAACATGGTAGTGGCACTGGTGCATAACAACGATCATAAGGTGATTTAACCGTTTTCCTTTCCAAGTGCCCTTCTAGTTTTCAGAGTTATATAAAAAAAAAAAAAAAACTCTTCATTAATGAACATGGTAATGGCACTGGTGCATAATAACGATGCTGGAGTCACCTATTTTAATCATTACCATAATGACAGTCCTGTCTCAACCCTAGTTTTGATTACAGTGGGTTATTACAGTTTTGCTTCCCCCCCCCAGTGAAACTTCAAAAAAACAACTCCTTGGTGGTAGATGTATTTTCTAAAAGTACATTACTGAAAGAAAGATTGATATATTACCGATTTATGAGGTCCTCTTAGGATGTGAGCTCGAGCACCCTCACATGCTGATGCCATGGCAGACAGGGGAGGCGTCCCTAATAAATCAGTTATCAGATCCAACTATACACACACACACACAAAAAAAATTAAAATTCATTAGACATTTTCATATTTTCTCCCATGTTAGTTCATAGCTGACTCTGATTGGATAGTGTCTTGCTTTGTAAAAGTCCTCATGGTGTTAGTACAGTATACACAACCTATCTTGGACCCATCTCGACAATGACTGTTTTTTTTTTTTATAGCCATGTAGGAAGCAAAAAGTCCACACTTCCCAGTGTGGTTGTGAGTCAGTACCTGCTGGATGGGGCTCTGAGCCTGAAAAAGGATTCGGCGGCCCAGCAACTCGGCGAAGATGCAGCCTACAGACCAGATGTCTATGGCTGACCCATAATGACGTGAGCCCATTAGAACCTCGGGGGCCCGGTAGTACTGCGTCACCACTTCCTGGGTCATGTGACGTGATGAGTCAGGCTCTTCAACTCGAGCCAGACCAAAGTCACAAATCTAGTCAAATAAGAAGAGTTAAGAGATTCTGTAGTCATAACTATGATCATCATCCTCAACATAACTACAGCAGATATACAGTCACGGCATCAACATTTCTTGATATCACTTACATTATTTTTTACTGCTGTACAGTAATCCCTCGTTTATCGCAAAGGTTACATTCCAGACACCCCCCCCACCCGCTACCTGAAAATCCGCCATACAGAAAGACCACCGCAAAAATCATCTCTTTTATAGTTTACGCCTTAAAACATAAGTAACTTCGTCCTTCTTTAATCATATCCAGGAGTTTTACCTTCTCCTGAAAGGTCAGGATCTTCCTCTGGTGCTTGGGCTCATTACCAGAAGGCTTAGAAGATACAGGGCATTTGGGCAGCATCTTAGGGCTTGAAATAAAACTTAAGTTCACACAAAACACTCGAGGGCAGTAAACAACACACGAACTACCAATACACGAAGAACTGAGCAAGGCAGGATACTTTGCGCCTTCTATCCAGGATTGCGTCATGTTAGCATCGGTCAATCCGCGCCCAAGAGAATGAAAAGCATGTTCTGGTTTGGCTTTATGGTTTATGTTGCTTAAATATTCATAAATTTATACGCTATTGAATTTTTACTGCATTCTAATTGATATTTATATGGTATAATACATTTTGTTGTTAATTAACAGAGAAATTTTTTTTCTCAAAGTTAAAGTCTTTAATTTGTATACAAAATATAATTTATATTCTATAAAAAAACAAACAAACAAAAAAGCGCGAATGGTGTACCACGATAAAGAGGGGGATACTCTGTAGCCAAAATCATTCATGTAGACACCTGACCATTACAGCCATGTGTGGTTCTTTCCCCAAATGAATGGTCAGAACTTTCTTGAATATCCTTTTACGCTGAAGATTACCCTTCACTGGACCCAAAAGGCCCAAAACTGTTCCAACATGACAATGCTCCTGTGCA
Source organism: Neosilurus hyrtlii (assembly GCA_028564935.1). Lineage (NCBI taxonomy): Eukaryota > Metazoa > Chordata > Actinopteri > Siluriformes > Plotosidae > Neosilurus > Neosilurus hyrtlii. The sequence goes on along the minus strand of JAOUQZ010000024.1, from coordinate 19,597,819 downwards.
CAAAGCAATCACTGTGGTTCTATTAGGCAGGAACCGAAGAACTTAACCAGCAAGCCCTGATCACAACTCTACAGAAAACATATGGGATGAAATGTTCCCAGACTACTTTGCCCAACAACACTGCCTGACCTCACAAATGCTAAATAAACACAACCCCACAGCTATACTCCAGAACATAGTGGAACACTTCCCCAAGACCACTCCAGATTATTAAATCATCAGAGGAGGTACTTAGTCTGGAGTGGAACGTTCAAAATATAAAAGGATGTGATTTTCGGGTGTCCACAAACCTCACCACATAGTATATGTCGAATAGCACCATCTTATTTATTGAGTACCTTGAGGAGACAGTTACTGTTGACCAGCAGGTTCCCTGGTTTAATGTCTCTGTGCAGAATTCCAGCAGAGTGCAGGTATTTTAGGCCTAAGGGAGAGGGACACAAAAAATATCACACCTCTGTAAAAGCTCAAGTTACACACTAGTGTTTTGTACTGGGTTTAACCTGGGCTGTGTATAATTCTCATGGATTAAAGCTTCAAGAATGCACACAGTAAAGTATGAAGAAATATGGCTGGATGATGATACGGGGGGGTAATTACCCACATCCCTTTGGGCAATTTGCTGACAGAGACACATTTAAACATCTCCAGACGGAGCATTCGAACGCTTTCAAATTTCAACATTTTGTCACTTGTGACCTGAAAAGTGTACAAAAGCCACCAGACACTGTAAGCCCAGGAGGAATGTCTGAAACGGAAACTATAAAAGCCTTGATCGTTAAGTTACCTTCAGACATTGTCTTTCTAATTGCCCGGGACTGCTGACTATACAACACTCCAGACTACTTTTTCCCCGCCCCTCTGTGAGCTTTCAGACACAAATAGGCTCACGATGCCCAATGACACATACTCATTTCCACTGAGGTTTCCCATAATAACTCACCCCTGAGTATCTGGTAGAGGAACACTTTAATGTGGTCGGTGGTGAGAGGCTGAGGAGACACAATGACTTTGTGCAGGTCACTTTGCATCAGCTCTGTGATCACATATCTATGACAACTCAAGTCAAGGTCCTTATTTCTATTGGGGGGAAAAAAAAAAAAAAAAAAAAAAAAAAAAAGACCCCACAGGAACTGATAAGCGACAAGCGACCATGGAAACTCAATAAACACCAGCGGAAAGCTCAACGCAAGACAGAGCTGAACTTTCACACACTACGCGTTTTGAGTAATTGCAAATCAGAGCTTAAAGTTACCACTGATTGATAGACAGATGGCCAAAACATTTTCCTCAGGGAAAAAACAAACAGGAAAAAAATGATAAATATTTTCAAAGTAAAGTTGCTATGTTGCACCCACCAGTCGTGCAAAATCAGTCAACTTATCTGATCGCAACAGTGCAATAATTCAGTTATCCCATTGCATTGATGTATTATCAAAAATTATTCGATGGCTTTCCACCAATCAGAAACGAAAAAACCTCTTGAACGAATAATGAAAGCTATTTATTAGGGAATTGGATGGATAATGTTCACAGATCTACTCTTTTTGTATGGGACTTGCTTTTCACTGCTCACAGTTTCACTTGGAAACATTTGGAAGTGGGATAAACAGAGAGGGTTACCTAGGTAACTAGAGCTAACCATGAGCGAGATATTACATATCGCTCAAATGTCTTGTAGTTTCCTGGGTGGATGCTACTTTCGAAAACAAGGGAAAAAGTATCTGTAGTGAGTTAGAGATGATGAACAAGGAAAGGATACATCTCTTCAAAGCAGTCAATCTGTGGAGGCTGCAGAATATCCAGAGCAGACAACACCTGAAATCAGAAACCACCTTTAGGTCAAACCTTAAATACTTTTCAATCAATTAACACATTAAATCTTTCACTTTTTGACCTGTTCTATAAACAGCTTGATCGAACCCTTGATCCTTACAAGTGTATAAATGACAGCTAGTTTTAAACCGTGCCCTTACAGCAGTCTTCAAGATTATCTCTGTCCAGTGCACAAAATGTTCCCCCTCAAAAAAAGGCCCATTTTTGGACATGTTGCGCATTTCAGATAACTGAATGAGGACCATATAATAATAACCCTCTAACTATAGAATCAGCAACACCTGGGTTTATTTACTTAAGTCATACTTTAACGTAAACTAGATGTAAGAAGGATTAATATGCATTAAAACGGTTTGCCACTGCCACTACTGCATTACCCTGGATTTATACTCGGGTGTGATGTCCGCGTAAAAAAAATGGGTTGCGCTGCACGATTTATGAGTATGCCGGGAGCACGACTGGGGCATAAAACAGCCATGAAGGAATCTTGTTGCCAAGTTCATCAAGATCTCCTACAATTAAGCGAGTCAAAGCAAAGTCTGTTACGCTTCCACGACAGTTCCCATGTTCTATCACGATTGGTGTCAAATTGGCGTACGTTGTAATAATTGTTTTTGACAGTCCAAAATTCTGCCACGATCAGCGCTATCATCAGGATTCCACCACGTTCCTTCAAGATCACGATTCAATTCCCTGACCCCCCCAATGCTCAACACGATTCTCTCAAATCGTGGACATGGTGCCCCAGTGTAAACCCGGGGTAAGTGAGTTATCTGGCATCTGAGCACGGTCTCATCAGACACATTAAGATTCAGGGGGGGAGGGAAACAATCTGGTAGAATCTTGTCACCAGCTGTTTTTGGTTGAAGGGGTGACATCCCCCCTATACACAATTTAGATACAAGTCAAATTTATCCTGTTCCATCACATTAGAATTCTTCTGACATGAATTAGAAATTATGGTTTGCTGGAACTGGGTTGGATCTGAAGTCCTGGGAATTAAAAAAAAAAAAAAAAAGACAACTATGGTGTAGTCATTTGCAGGCTGGATTTAAGCTCCAGGCCCTTTATTCGAGCTGGGGGAAAAAAGGAAAACAAGCCTCACGTTGTCATGTTTGAAGAAGCACAACATGCGGAGCTCCCTGAAGACTCGCTTACAGGAGACCAGGTTCTGGAAGACATTCGGCATTTTCTTCAGGGCGACTTTCCGCCCATCCCGGGGGTCAGTCACCGACCTGTGGAGGGGTAAAGCCACACATCACACCGCGGTTCCATCACGACAGGTCATGTTATCGGGGAGCAGAACGAGTGCACGGTGGCCTAGTTAAAGCCTCGGGGCCGGCTGCACTCACCACACGACACCAAAGGCTCCGTAACCGATCGGTCTGTCGGGCTCCATCTCAGCCGGACAGGGCACCTCACTGGCCGGGCTGCTGTGAGGCTGAGGCACCGCTGCTCCCCCGCCAGTGCTCCCTCCGATGGCCGACGGGTGTCGCGGGGTCTCCGCTGGCTGACTTGGCCCGGCCGGGTTCTGGGGGCCGTTTAATCCACTGCAGGCTGCGGTACTTCCTGAACTGTTCACGCAGAAATATTTGTGGCCCAGATCCGAGGCTGGGAACAAGCTTCCACACACAGCGGGCCGAGAGGAGCCATGGAAGGCCATTTCTGTTAGAACGAGCCGGCGGTCCAGGAGGATTGGCTACCTTCAGCCACGCTTATTAATCCCATTAATAAAAAAATACTTAAAATCGTGGATAATTAAGATAAACGGACGTTAAAACACCATTCTTGTGCTCGCACTCAACAGCAACAGACGCAGCTAAACACTGTCGGAGTCGCTCATAGTCTTAAGCGCGCGCGCGCACACACACACACACACACACAGCTAACTTAGATATCCTAGCTAGCTAAAATAAAGCTCGGTGAGGTAGTTACGGTTGGTTCGGGTTCACTGTGAGCTGAAAAAAACACCACAGACGACGCATGTAGCATAGCCACAAAAGCAGGGATAAAAAACAATCACTGAGACACGACGGTCGGGTCGGTATTTCCGTCTGCACCGACCATAAACGGTAGTCAAGGTAGCTAAGCTAGTCAGCTAATCAACATACTACGCGGAAAGACGCGAACTAGCCCTCAATTTTGAGTCACTTCGCGCAAATTATTGTGTAAAAATGTCAGTCAGTTCTGACCCCAATACAGCTAAAAGTCCAGATAAACATTTATTCGGACAGGAGAGTGAATTAAACGTCTGGTATCCTAATTTTTAGCAAGGCGATTCTAGCTAAACATCTTTGTTTGCTAGCTAACCCTAGCTCAGCTTGGTTATCCGGCTAAATAAAACAGTTCCGCTAAAAAACCCGGGCGTATAAGCGAAAGGAAAATCTCACGCCAACAAGAAACAACTCAATTTCGAGCCTAAAACGTTTTCATTTAAGAAAAAGAAAGACGCCGCTTCTTATCTCTCGGTGTTTGTGAAGTTAGCTTTAGCAGATCCGCGGAGCCGGTTTGTAGCTAGCGTCGGGGTGTCCCACGTTAAATGACCAAAACAAACATGGTTCTGGATGCGTGTGGGTTGTGGTAGTCCATCGCTGTAATGTTGACCCAACCCTCAACTCCCTTTTTTTCTTTCTTTCTTTCTTTCCCGTGGACTTGGGGCTTTCTGTGCGTTTCTCTTTATCTGCAATCAGCTGTTGGAAACAGTGGCTGGATGAGGGAGGAGGAGGAGGAGTTGGGGGATGGATATACGTAGTGAAAATGGGGGAGGGGAGGAGGACTACCGGTGTAAACAAGGCACGAGGCCAAATTTTAACCATTTCACTACCTAAATTTAGCCCTCTCGTTTTATTTGGGTTAATACAAAGGACATCACATTGTTTTTAATAGGAAAACAGGGCAGATTTTAGGGAGTGACCCATGACACCATGCAGGCTCCAGTTAAAACCACATCCTACCATACTGGTATGGTACCAGACTCACCTTCTGGACACACTCACAGACCTGCCAAACAATAACCCTGTCCAGTGTGTGAACTTTCTGGACGGGGAGGTGTCTGCATTCATATTAAAACTTTACCTCAAGTATTGAGAAAAGTACAATCAAATGATTTTGGGGTTCTTTAAAAAGAAAAACTGAACTTTTATTAGTAGACACACACGGAGTGATGAGCGACAAGTGACCATGGGAACTCAGTTAACACCGGCGGAACGATCAACGCAAAACAGCCAAACTCTCATGGGACACGTTTTGAGTGATTACCAGTCAGAGCTTAAAGTTACCACTGACCGATAGGTCGAAACGATGAACAGGAAAAAATGATAAATATTTTCAAAGTAAACATTTACTATGATGCACCCACCAGTCGTGCAAAATCATTCAACTTATCTGATCGCAACAGTGCAATAATTCAGTTATCCCATTGCAATGATGTATTATCAAGAATTATTCGATGGCTTTCCACCAATCAGAAACGAGAAAACCTCTTGAACGAATAATAAAAGCGATTTATTAGTGAAATGGATTAAGTATTTCGAAAAGTAAAATCAAAGGATTTTGGGGTTCTTTAAAAAAGAAAAACTGAACTTTTATTAGTAAAAAAAATATATACCACAGGGGTCCAGACAATCCTGATGATAGGACCATTTACATTCACGACATCTGGCAGACGTTGTTATCCAGAGCAACTAACATTTATCTTCTTTTTTTACAGCTGAGCAGTTGAGGGTCTTGCTCAAGAGCCCAACAGTGGCAGTATAGTGGTAATGGGGATTAAACTTCCAACTTTTACATCAGTAACCCAAAGCTTTAACCACTGAGCCACCACTGCTCCATTTGATATTTGCCGAAAGTAGAAAGTTAAAATATGTGTAATAAAACCTTCAACATTTCAAAGGTAAATGAAAAAAAATTAAAAGGTAATTAAATTATTTGCACACTTCATTAAACTTCATTCGATACTGTTTTTATTCATCATGTTTTAAAGCCGACATCCCAGAATGCTGGCCGTCATTGTCTATACACACGCTTGGAGGTGATTTCTGAAGGCTGCCGTGGTACAACGGGTGGAACAGCCGCTATCTCCTACTGATTAGAAACCTTAAGGGCTTCGAAAGTTTGGGGTTGAGGAGTATACACTTGTAATTTAAGATAGACGTCGAAGGGCGAGGTCAGGGGAACGGGCCGGCCACCCAACACGAGTTCTGTGCTGTATCTTCATCTTGCGACGAGCACACACTGAGTTCTTCAAGCTCAAGGTGTTCAAGTTTGGGTTGGGCTACCAACAGATGCCTCCTGCCTCACCGATTTTCAATGCAAATAGTGTGCTATAAAAGCAGTGCTAATGGTGACGAATAAAACTGTACTGAATGAAGTTCCATGTGTGCAAATAATAATTTGATTATCTTTAAACTTTTTTTTTTTACTTTTGAAATATGGAGGGTTTTTGTTTTTGGGTCACCATGCATAACTCATTTTTTTTTCAGAACGGCTTTTTAATTAATCTTTTACATACCTTTAGGTTATTTCTTAGAAAAAAATACAATTAAATACAAATCCATACTGAAGCTTTGAGCATGTACCAGAGTTATGTATTATTATATGCTACATGTGAACAGCACAATCTGATTGGTTCAGGATCTGGAGAATAATAGACATGATTATGTCATGTCATGTCATTTTCTGAACCGCTTAATCCTAATTAGGGTCACGGGGGATCGCATCTTAGCCAACTCTGGGCGAGGGCAGAGTACACCCTGGACAGCTCGCCAGGCCATCGCAGGACATGATTATTTATTCACAATAGTTTTTGATTGGTGGAAAGCAATCAAATAATTCTTGGTATTCTTCTACAAGCTGACTTATCCATCACTACCAGCAGACAAGTTACTAATATTTTGAATCAATAATAAAACAATTACAGAATTTGGCTCTCGGATGAAATGGAGAATTATTCATCTTTTAGGGTGTTATCAGAACCCCCCCCCCCCCCCATTGTGAATAATTCTCTATATCATACTTCGCCTCATTCAAAGATTGCTTATTATTGATTTCTTGTTATCCCAAGTAAATAACACTTGAATCGAGATGGCGGACGAATACTTGTGGTTTGCTGTCATGCATTTTGAAATCCAAAAACTTCGACAAGATTCCGGCCCTAGAATTCTGAAGAAAGCTACACAATATGGCTCTCACGTGTTTAACAATAAAAAAAAAAAAAAAAAAAAAAAAGGCAATTTATTCAAATTGTGCATTGTGTACTGAGTTTCAAAGGGCTCTATTGTGAAGCATGCGCGGGCATTGCGATGGAGCAGTGTGAGCATTGTCACACTTTAAAACCGTATTTGCTTTTCTTATGTTTCCGCATAGTATATACTAAAACTTGGGCATCCGCCTCACAGCAAGAAAGTCCTGGGTCCGATCCCCAAGTGCAGCGAGGATGCTTCTGCGTGGAGTTTGCATGTTCTTCTCATGCTTTCTGGGTATCCTCTGGTTTCCTTTTACAGTAGGCTAACCTGCAATGGTCTGGCAAGCTGTTCAGGGTGTAGCCCATTTTTGCCCAGTGTTGGCTGAGAAAGCCTCCAGCCTCCTTGCTGAATCTGGTAGGATTAAGCAGCTTGGCAAATGAGAAAAAATGAGATCTACAAAGCTTTGAATGAGTTCTAAAGATGCCATTACGAAGCATGCTTATGCTTCGCTCACACTGTTCAGAGCACTCACCTGCCACTATTATGCTTAAAATACGTAGAAATAAACTATAACTACCTTTACATACAACAAGATTCTTGTTGCTGTTGTATATCAGGGCCTAAAGTCAGGTAACGTTATCTGAATGACATGTTTACACTAATACGACTAATAACATTATTACTGTTATGACATTAGTTACTATGTCATTAGTGGAAAATTTGAATTTAAAGGCTTACCTCCTGGGTCTCCGGACACACGCGTGCTCTGTCTAACTTGAAGATGAAGTTGAACTTCTAATAACCTGAACATATGATTCAGCTAATCAGTGGCTTGCTAAACCCAATGAATGAATTAATACTAGGACCAAGCATGCACTTGTGGGCTGTGGACAGAAACACACACACACACACACAGTTTCCTGCGGAACGAAAATCGGCTCCGTCACAGTACCTTCCGCCAAGCTCACACGAAAGGTAATAATCGTTAAATACAAAAACAGACCCCTAAACACACTAGGCTCATCTTTTCTCCATTGAACATAATTGACAAGCATCACCCAGTTTAGTTAAAGTAAGTATAATTAGGTGCACGTTTGTTATTTGTACATTGATTAATTTAGATATTGTCACAGCGACAGCAAAGATTTGGCGTTCAACAAAGCTTCAAACACAAACATGGGTCAAAGGATAGAGCATTATGCAGCTTCTCAAGCAACATCAAAACGTCTACATCCTTAGTCAAAAGCTTAAAGATAAATTAACATTAATGAGATTTCTTGGGAAAGAAGAAGAAAAAAAAAAGCTATTCAACAATAGTTCATTATATCCACACATAATAAACAATACAAGTGACTCCTATGTTGTACATTTAATTCTAAATGAACAGTTTACAGGCATCAGGAATTTACGGCAGGAAATGATACATCGTTTTAAGCCCCTCGCTCACAGCTGCAGATCTCCTATAAAGACGCAGCTTAAAAGTGCTGCAATAAGGACGAGTTCTTTTATCCTATTTGGCTTTTTTTCGTTTTCTGAAATACTGAAGGAAACGTACACTAGGAATCAATTGGATAGCTAAAAATCATAGTCTCGACATTCTATATTCCTGATCACTAGAGACGGGTTATAAATAAATTGGGTCAACACCCGACAGTCTTGATTTCATCACAACCTCTCCCTTGGGTAACTACTGACATAACTAGGAGGCGTTGCACCACTTAATTCAACTGTCCATCTCCGTAGTTACCAAAGTAGAGCAAACCCAGCCAATCCAGTGGGACAGGCTGAGAGTCTGTGATCACTTGAATAATTTCTTGAATTTTCAGATTCGCTGTTAAAAACGTCAGCTAGCTCATGCTGACTGTGTGCAGGCTCAGAGGCAGCATAGATGGAGGAGGAAGCAAAATGTCCAACGTGTTCTGAAGTAACAGCCTTTTGAAGAGATTAAACTGTTATTGTATTTAGAGCACACACAACCACTTATTACATCCGGACAGCATATAAAAACAAACAGGAAATGAGTTCTTGGATGCAGACGTCACCTGTTCCTATATTCTGCTGTGCTTTATCCCCACCCCTGCCCTTCCCCATCTCTGCCCCTGCAGCCTGGGGTTAGCTGTGGCTCTGGGCAGCGATGCTAGAGCAGTCAGTCACCAGCAGGCCCACAGTGGCTGCAGGGCTGGAGACAGGGGTGGCGGTGGAAACCGTGCCCGCTAAAGTGCTGCTGCTGCTGATGGGGTCCGGTACCGTAGGGTCTGCCTGGTTGGCATGCGTGGCCATGTGACCCTGGAGCTGGGTAGGAGTCTTGCAGTGGACCCCACACAGTTGGCACAATAGCACCCCACCGGGCCCTGAGCCACGGCCCATACTGCTCTCTTTCCACTCCTGCCCATGGTGTTTCTGAGCATGAACTCGCAGGTACGTCAGCGTGGTGAAGCCTGGAGTGCAATAATAATAATAATAATGATGATAATAATGATAAGAAGAAGATTCAATTATGGATATCTAGATGTGTAAAATGTCAAATTATGTACCAAATGTCTCCTTGGACACACATTTTCTAGGTCATATTTCTGGACTTATAATCATTACAGAGGGTTCTCTCATATCTGCTGCCATTATTAAAAATACGCCGCCACAAAATTTGTTGTTGATTTCCACTAGGGTACGATGTCCACAATCTCCATGATTTGAGAGAATTGTGATGAGCATGGAGGCGGCACGGTGGCGTAGTGGTTAGCACGTCCGCCTCACAGCAAGAAAGCCTGGGTTCGATTCGCAGCTCGGACGTTTCAGTGTGTAGTTTGCATGCTTGCGTGGTTTCCCTCGGGGTACTCCGGTTTCCTCCCACAATCACAAACATGCACAGTAGGCTAATTGGCTGTTCCAAATCGCCCCTGGGTGAGAGTGTGAATGGTTATATGTGTGTTGGCCCTGCGATGGCCGGCCGAGCAGTCCAGGGTGTACCCTGCCCTTGCCCAGAGTCGGCTGAGATGGGCACCAGCCTCCCCACGACCCTAATTAGGATTAAGCGGCTTAGAAAATGAATGTGATGGGCATGGGGATTTGTGGGATCGAATTGTGAGGATCTTGAGGGATTCGTGACGATCACGCTGATCATGGAAAATTTTCCCACAATTATTACAATGTATTATAACTTGACGTCACTCATGTTAGAACGTGGAAATCGTAGTAGAGGAACAGGTAAACAGACCTTAACAGAGCATAACAGACTTTGATGCGCCATCATAGGGGATCTTGATGAACTTGGAAACATGAATTCATGTCTTGGATGCACCCTGCCTCCTTTTTATACCCCAAGTGTGCTCATAAATCATGGAGCGCCACTCTTTTTTAATCGTGGACATCGCACCCCAGTGTAAACCCAGGGTTGAGTAAAACGGAAAAGCAGCTAGAAGAACCCATTCCACATGTTGCATTTGAAAAAAGAGTGAGGAAATGAACATACTGAATACTAATGTTTTAACTTGTACAGTTTTCTGGTGCATCGTTAATATTTTAATGATGTTCCTGATGCTTTCGATGACGAAAAAAACATTTTCACATATCTCCAGGATGTGTTCCCTTCGCATTACTTTCATGTTTGGGTTGCTTCTCAACTCACTTTTACATATTCACTAAGGTTTTATATTATTAACAAAGAATCGTGCCTTAGATTATCTCTTTTGCACGGAGCTTCTTGTTTCTGACACCAGTGATCCCCTTCAACGCATTTCCTTTGTACTTCCGAACACTTTGGCGTTTTAGCATGCAAATGCAAATGTCATAACGCCATGCAAATGTTGTAAAGCCATTTACTGACACCTCCGTGTTCACATGCCCACACAGGCAACCCAATGTGCGCCACCGCTGCCTTTGGCGCCGAGTTATATTTATAGCTGTTTTCTTGTTTTTTTTTTTTTTACTGAAAACATATGCAAATATTTTCAGAGCTTCACTTTTAGGCAGCGAATAAATATTTATAGTAGGCAGATTTATGGAAAGACTTGATAAAAGTCACTAGAGCAAACAGTAACCCACACATCAGAGAGCTGAAGTAATTCACTGAGAGGGACTTCTGTGAGATTACAACTTACTGCGGTTGCACAGGTGACACACATGATGCTGGGACTGGTTGTGGACCCTCATATGATCCGTGATATAAGCAGGAGAGAGGAGTTTTCCGCAAATGTGGCAGGGAACTTTGTCCTCGTGTCTGATCATATGAGCACGCAGCCGGTCCTTCGTGGCAAACGCAGACTCGCACGTCTACAGAACAGGATGAGCAGGGTGTTCACGTATGCCAATCGGCCACACTGAGTCATCTTCATATGAGATGTTTCTGATATATCTTTCAAATATATATTGTTACAGACAGTAAAACTCCACTGCATGTTACAGGAAGTTAACAAAGAACCGGATCCGTGAAGGTGTTTTCACACTGACTGTGAGTTTTTTCGTGCGGTTATTTTGCAGGCCGTCATGTCATGTCATTTTCTGAACCGCTTATTCATAATTAGGGTCGCGGGGAGACTGGCGCCCATCTCAGCCGACTATGGGCGAGGGCAGAGTACACTCTGGACAGCTCGCCAGGCCATCGCAGGGCGCAGGCCGTCATATGTGTTCGAATAACTATCCCATGCATGGACAGTTTCACATTCAAGACGGAATTCCGAGTGTGAGAAAATGTTCTACAAAAGAAAAGCATTCAACCAATCAGGGCGTTGCTTCTAGAAACTTTCACGGTTAAAACCTCTTCTCAGTACAGCATGTACCCCCCCCCCCCCCCTTGTTAGAAGCAAGCACCAGCTCGTCATCATTTGGTGAGTCCATCGGCGAAATGCTCGCATAGTCGCATCATATTCGGTGCGAATACTTGCGTTAAATTCATCAACGTTTTTGTGCCTTAACACTGCGCAACAGTCTGGCCTGAGGTTAAGGGCCGTCCACACAGGAAGCAATGATTGATAAGAGACCGTGCAAAGTCAGTGAACGTCAGTAAAATGAGCAATGAGAGGTGAAATTTCCTCAAGCGGCGCAGAGTGGATGGGTACAGGGTTCAACTGAGCAGAACTGTCATGCCCTTCGTCCAGTGTCGGCTGCGATAGCCTCCAGCCTCCTCGCGACCCTAGTACGATTATCAAGTGATTCGGCAAATGAATGAATGAATGAATGAATGAATAATAAAATGGGGGGAAAAACTGAAAAATCAGGTTAAAAAAGTTTCAGAGCTTATAAAGAAAGAGAGAAAGGAAAGAGGTGAGACTCTGACGTTACCGGACACTTGAAGGGTCTCTCTGTGGAGTGCACCTGCCGTACATGACTGTTAAGATGGTCAGGCCTGGAGAGGACAGAGAAAGCTTTAGCACATAATGCACCACAATACACAAGGGGTTAAGAGGTCTATCTGTAAACACGTCTATGTTTCTGTCTGCGTAAACAGTCTTTTTACATCAGTGTACATCCAGTATGGATGAGTTTCTAAATGGGAGCTATAGATATATATTCAACTCAAAGGTCATTTTACTCGTCACGTTGACCCATTTTCTAGCTTAAATTAGTAATCAGGACATACCTCACTGTCTTTCTGTAAAACGCCAGTATTTTAGTCCCCTGTGCTAGTGAAAGTGAACAGTACAGCACCCTGTGTGTGTACTGACTCGCTGTAATACGGTTGTGTGTACTGTTGTATGTATTTGGTGCACTATATATACTGCCCTTAAAAAGTAATTTCTAAAATAAATAAATAAATAAATAAATCACACACTAATGTTTTTATGGAGTGCATTTAGCCTTGATCACAGCATGTAGTCTGCATGGCAGTGTTGCTCCAGTTGATCTGGTCGAGGCTCAGCAACATTAATGTGGCAATAAAATGGAGTCAGCTGATCAGTTGAATGTACTGAATGAGCAGGTTGTCACATCAGTGGACTTTTTCTTCCTTGATGGCACGGATATAAAATAAGGACTCAACTAGTGAAAGAGTGGTTCAGGGGGAATGAAGAGTTATTTTCACATATGTATTGGCACCCCATAGTTTTTGGGATGTGCTGGAGAAGACTTCATGGACTGGTTCAGTTTTTCCCTCCTCGATTCAAAATGTCTGTGAAGAATGAACCCAAACTGGACGGAAATAAATTTTATGTTGTTTTGTTTTGTTGAGACAATAGCACGACCATTACGTGCTGTAAGACTCTATACAAAATTGCGGCGAATTGTTTGGCAAGTTTGCACCGGTTCGTCTCATGCGTGGTGGCTGCATGGAAATTTCAAACAGAGGTTTGAAAACAATTTTAAAGGTCTGGCGAAGGAGTGTGTTCGACCTGTTACGTAATCACTACCGTGTTATGAATGCCGAAATGTCTTTTGTATGCATTTTTCGTGTTTCATTTGCCACATGCATCTTTCCAACGTGTTGGCAAAGCTCACTTTCATGCCTATTTGTCCCTTTGCTCGGCCTCTTGTAGTGGCGAAGGGGGCATTTCCAACACACAGCTAGTACGATGGTGGCGAATGCAACCCAGTCTCAAAGCACAGTTGACGTGTAGTTAACAAGCTAGGGGTGTGAAGAGAGGACAGTGATTTTGCAGATATTGGCTGCGAAAGTGGAAAAAATCTTGTCGAGACTGCAGATTTTCAGTTTGCCCTCATTCGCCGTCATTCGCAACGCACTGTTCGCCCAGTGTGCGAGGGGTTTAAGCAAGGCTAAAGGCGGAACAACAACATATTTGTGTGTAACATTTTTTTTTGTTGGCAGGGAAGTGGAATCAGCACCATAAGCTTATGGATTAAAAATGTATAGATTGGTGACAAAGAAACCCCACCATTAGGGTCACACCAGGCAGTGTGATCTTAATGCTGGTCCCAAGCACACGGAAATGGGAAGGGTTACATAAGGAATGGCATCCGGCGTTAAACCTGTACCAAATCAAACATGCAGATTCAATTTTTTAGAGATGATCCGCTGTGTGACCCATAATGGTAACAGCCGGATGAAGATGATGGGTGACAAATGAAAAACGGATAGTTCTGTTATAGTTTGGATGCATTCTGCTAATATGGATTTGGTCCAGGGTGGTGCAGTGGTGAAGTGGTTAGCACTGTAAACTCGCAGTATGAAGGTTCAGGGTTCAAACCTGCAAGCCAAATAGGGCATTACTGTGTATGGAGTTTGCATGGACTCCTTTGGGTTTCCTCTGGATACTCCAGTTTCCTCCGACAGTCCAAGGACATGCACGCTACTCTACATTGTCCATAGGTGTAAATGTGAGAGAGAATGGTGCCCTGCCTCTCGCACGAGGTCAGCTAGAAATGGCCCCGGCTTCCCACCGTGACCCCAATGGCTAAGCAGTCTAGATAACAGATGAATGGCTGGATGTTGGTGATCTCCACCAACATCAATGAAACACCATCTGAATGAATATCTTTTGGAAGAACAGTGTTTAACCCTTGCAATACTATACCGACTTACAGAACTTCTTGTTAAAGCAGCTGCATATGACATGTAGCCCTGCTTTCATATACTTCGTGCTTGTGTGAGCCCTCACCGTGAAAAACCCTTGGCACAATTAGGACACACGTATGGTTTCTCCACTCCACCCTGGTGGGATCTAACATGGTAGCTCATCCGATCCTTCCTCTTAAAACGCTGCTGGCAAATAGGACAAGAGTACGGCTTCTCATCCGAATGGGATAGCCGGTGCCGATTCAGATGGTACACGTCCCGGAAAGCCTTCCCGCATGCTTCACACGCGTGGTTCTTCCGTACCGGGTTAGGGTTTGGGTTGGGGCTGGGGTTTGGGTTGGGGTTTGGACTCGTAGTAGGAATAGGGTGTGGGTTTGTGATTGGGATTGAGATCTGAATGGGGTTGGGAAGGCTGGGGTTCTCTCCAGTGTTGTTGGTTGGCACAGCCTAGAAGAAGACAAAGAACGGATTTATAGTCCTTCAGAAAGTTTGGCTATGTGTGAATTTTGAGAAGAAAAAAAAAAATCTGTCATACATGAAAATAATCTTCTTTTGACTTCAAACACACATCATCGGACATCGGTGTCTGTGAATATCCAATCTATAGAATGAGGCAATGGGTCAGTAATGCATTGATATTGGGGGTTGTGGGGCTGTTGATACAACCTTGTTTAGACAGATGATATTTTGTACTGAGGGATGAGATGGGTACAACAAAGATAGAGAAACAGATAAAGAGAAAACACTGAAATAAACGACTCAAAGGTGGCACGACGGTGTACATGGATAAAACATGACAAAAAAGACCCAAACCAAGCTGACCTGCACCATTGTCCCAGTAACCACAACAGCAGCAGGGATAGGCTGGGCTGCTGTCATGGCAACAGTTGCTGGAGTGATGGATACAGCGACTGTCTCCACCTGTTGGTTGCTATTGGGGGATGGGTGGATCATGGGATCTGTAGCTACTGTGATCGGGGTTGGGATGGAGAGCTGGAGGAGGGAGAGAGGAATGGTTTGCCTTTCCACTCGCTGAGCCGCCTTCCCTGCATCCACCTTTTCTCGCGCTGCCCGGTCTTTCATTTTGACACCGGTGTGAACCGACTGGTGACGACGCAAGTTATAGCTGTTCTTAAATTGCTTGTTGCATATGGAGCAGATATGAGCGGGCCGGGCAGGCCGGGTCACAGGCTTAACTGTGAGGGAGAGAGAGAGAGAGAGAGAGAGAGAGAGAGAGAGGCAGATGGTTATTACCACTTGAATGACACCACATCCAATCTGAAGCCATGACACTTCCAAATCCAGCATAAAACACAAACTCTAAAATTTCTCATTCGGGTCACGGCTTAACTGTGAAGTATCTATACCTCCTATTATTGTCCTGAATGCCCTCATTTAATTATAGCATACATTTGTATCCAATTTAGTTTGCATTTACTTACTTGCTCTCCCTCATTCACCAAGCTGCTTAATCCTACTCCGGACGCAGGGAGGCTGAAGCCAATTTCAGCCGAACCATGAACTGCTCACCAGGCCATCACAGGGCCAAAACCCACACAACCATTTACACTCACATCCACACCTAGGGGCTATTTGGAACAGCCAATTCTCCTAATGTGCACGCCTTTAGACTGTAGGAGAAAAACGGAGTACCCAGAGGAAACCCACGAGCACGTGGACAACATGCAAACTCCACACAGGAACTCCTCAGCCTGGGACCCAAACCCAGGACCTTGTTGTTCTGAGGCAGACATGCTAATCACAGCACCACCGTGCCGCCCTAGTTTCGATTTAGAAAAAAAATAATTCTTCGATGGGTTCGCGTCCTGGGCTCAGCAAAATCATTGCTGGGTGGAGTTTGCATCTTCTCGCTCCGTGCTGGCATGGGTTTCCTCCGGGTGCCCTGGTTTGCTCCCATGCTCCAAAGATATGTTTCTTAAGCTAACTGGCAAGTTCCAAAAATACCAAGGTATGAACGTAAGTGTACGTGGTTGTACGTACTTTGACCTGTGGTGGGCAGGGAAGCCTTTCAGGGTGTACCCTGCCTTTGACCTGGAGTTGGTTAGGAGGAGGGGGGTAGGGGATGATAATGTAGCCATTATATCTGTGTGTGTGTTAGAGAGAGCGAGAGAGAGAGAGAGAGAGAGAGAGAGAGAGAGAGCGCAAGCGCAGCCCAGACTGTGACATTACTGGCTGATGGTTATAATTGATATGTTACAGAAGGAATAATGAAAGAAAACACACGGCAGTACTTTTTACCAAAACAACATTCAAACATCAACTAATTATTATTTTTATATAATAAAAATATCAAATTTCTTCCCAAATCAGTAACGGAACCTTTTTTTTTTTTGCCACAATGTCACCGCAGAATTAGTCCACTGGTGAGCTCGTATGGGCAGCACCTAAATCAATGGATTACAGTAGTGCGCTTGCAAGGCGTCATTTGGGATTTGACTATCAAAACGTAAAACAAGCAGCGCGTTCTCATCCGCCTCCTTCATTTTACAAAGGACCTGTTGCTAGGACCGTACCGGGCTAAAGGGCATCACAGAACATTTACATTTACGGCATTTGGCAGACACTCTTATCCAGAAAGACTTTTATTTTTTTATACAACTTAACAATTGAGCATTACGGGCCTTGTTCAAAGGCCCAACAGTAGTGGTACTGGGACTGAACCCCTTACCTTCAGATCATTAACCCATTGCGTTAAGCACTGAGCCACCACTGGCCAGGCACAGAATTCCAATAATCAGATTAATTCATTCTATTTTGTGATTCTTTTATTTATTTTGACAGCACTAACACACATATACACAGTAGCCACTCATTTCCCAGGTGGGGTCGTGGCCCCTCCCTCACCTGGCTCTGGTACAGGTACAGGCTCCTCATTCAGCGCCGCTGTGTCCACTGTAGACGGGGGCGGGGCTATGTGTTCGGTAGGCGGGTCCGGAGGCGCGTCCGTTAGCTCCGGCAAAAGATCTGATTGGAGGGTGCTCTCCGTTTGTGACTGTGAAGGCGGGGTCTGGAGTTAGCAGATGCAAAAACAGCACATTTTAAACCTCTCTCACCCTTTTATTTATTTATTTATTTTACCGACTATCTAGTGACCCTGACATCCACGTGTACATTCATCTCTCGCCTCTCACACATTCAGCATTTTACCTGAAAGAGGAAATTGCTCCAAGCAGCGTCCATCTTGAAAAAGAGTCGATGACGGAAGTGACGTCACTCGAAACTATTACGTCTGAGGAACCGATCTCCCCTTGAAGGAATTTTTTTTTTTTTTTTTTTTAAATAAGGTTTCCCCTGATTTGTGCTTTAGAAGGCGAAAAAGTCAGCCATAGCAGGAGTGATGATGGAGTAAGGTTTAAAAACGGTTCACAAAGGTGATTTTAATCATTCAGAACACGGAACTGGATGTAAAATGACATTTTTATATATTAAAAAAAAAATTTTTACATCATAATTAAACAGTTTCCCCTGGACAAAAAAAAATATCTTAGATTTCTAAACGAACGAACAGCCACATTCACAGATAAAAAACACTCTTATTTGTCATGCTTTATATAATACATTATTACATGTAAAGATTTTTTTCCTCCTAGATGTTGCTGGAATAGTGGCTGATAAATAAAACACTGTGCAAATAATTCATGCAAAAGAACCCAACGTTCCAAAAAAATTTTTTTTTAAATAATTAAAAAAAAAATCAGAAATGAGTTTGACGTTGGGTTTGTACTCAGCAGTCGCTCAGGATGGGAATAAACCCCACACCAGCCTGTTTATAGGAGTTAAGGGTTGCGCGTGCTGGGCCTGTGCGCGAGCCTCGGTGTCGCGTTAAATCTCATCCCTGTCTGCGGAGTCGCTCCGTCGGTCGCGGTCCATGGCTCCGCCTCGGCATTTCAATCGACAGGATGACATCTTTCTTTTTTTTCCCTTGTACCGCGCTCCCTCCCGCCCTCGCTCTTTCTTCCCTTTTTCTTTTTTTATCCCGTCTTCTCCGCTCCGCTATCGCTCTCTTCCCCCACCGCCGTGTCCCCCTTGTTTTAAAGGGATAGCATTTGGAGTGAACTCCCCCCTCTCTGTCCTCGTCCCCTCCTCCGGACGATGTGTGAGTGCGTGTGTTTTTTTCCCCTCCCGAGCGTCGTCGTCCTCTCTCTCTCTCTCTCTCTCTCTCTCTCCTTGCCCTCCCTCTCTCCGATCAGACAAATATTATTTGGCCGACGCAAAATCCCAAACACAGTCACGATGGCTAGATATAAAACTGCCGCTTGCTGTTTGGTAATTACAGTAGAAACCCCTCGCCCTGTACAGGACAGATCCGCAGGGCTGCACAGCCCTGTCGTGGGGCGAATGGGGAATGGGGGGTGGGGGGGCAGGTGAAGCATAAGGAGGTGATCCGACTAGAGGGGCGATACGGGTAGTAAGGCAACTGACAGTTCACGACTGTCGCTTTTCATTCTCAAAACGTTCTCAGATTCATCTCAGGGCGTCGCATTTCGGTCGCCAACCCATGTCGCAAACAATTTCAACCATGTTTTAGTCCTTCCCACCGACGTCGCGAAAAGAACTTTTCTCAAACGAGGCGGTTGCGAAGTTTTCGTCTTGTTCGCAAATTGTTCATTGTTCGCAAGGAAAACTGGCGTTTGAGAAAAGTTTAAGACTTGCCAGCGTCCGCCATATTCCTTGTATTTTGTCCTCGTTCGTAGTCAGTTCACATTTTGTTCACGCTAATGGTTTGAGGACAAAAAGCCAACAAAAGTCAACTTTACAAAAGGAGATTCGTCTTTTTCCAACAATCAATCCGCAAACGAATCGCAAACCAGTCACAAATTATCCATGTGACTCTCTCAGGATTTAAGCTGCAAATTATTCAATAGGAGTTGCAAAACATCTTGATGAGCCATAAATTCAGGAGGTTATAGGTAACCGTCTTTCTAACAGGCACTTCTTGATCTAAATTTAAATCTTTTTCCAACATCTGAGCGGTGTTGAAGGGGTTAATTGAAACCAAGAGTTAAGGGCTGTACCCAAAGGCCCATCACTAACATCTCATGAGTGCTGAGGTTCGAACCCATGACCCTCCAGTAAATAATCCGGAGCACTAAACTGCTGAGCCACCTTGCTCTAGATTTAGTCTCTATAAGGGCTTTACACTAGATTTTGGAGCATGGCTGTAGGGATTTGTTTACCCATTTATATCAGAGTTCCGTGTCCATGGGAAGCGAATGGAAAGGGAAAAAAATGGTTATAGGCTCCTGAACGGTGCATCGATATGGGGCGAGATGTTCATCCTGGAAATCGCAAGTTGGAATCTGGAATTAAATGTACACAGTCGTCTGCAACCAGAATATTTCAGCCTTTTAATGTTTACTTAGTTTTTCCTGAATGAGGTATTACTGCAAAAAAAAAAAAAAAAAGTATTACGAGGTCACTTGCACTTGGCTATATCATACAGGCAAGCATGTACTCCATCAGAGAGAAAGGTTGACCATCCGTGACTTCATTTGCGTATTTAAAAAAAATAAATAAAAGAGAGAGCAAGAAATTCAGGTCATTAGTGTAAGCAATAAGGAACATTGCAGCTGTTAAGAATTTCATTTAGTCCGGATCAGTGAAAGTCTAACATTTGGAGAAAGAATGAGTAAAGAAATGCTGTAAGAACATCGAGTCCAGGTATTTTATTTTGATGGCAGTCTTTATTGCCATAAAAACCTAGTACAGTACAGTACTCAGGGTAAATCCAGAGACAAGAATACTCTACCCAGAACCCACAAATGCAGTCTGAGGAAATGAACCACACAGAGGAATATTGCTCGTCATGATTACATATTTGATCACGTATTAGTGACAAACATCATGATATATAAGGAATGGCACAAATATAAAACATTCAATAATAATAATAATAATAATAATAATAATAATAACAACAACAGCAATGTAAAAACACATCTAATAAAACAAAAAGTTTGTTTCAGTTTGACTGAAGTGTAGACACGCTTGTCTTTTTTTCTTCAAGTGGTCAGGGGTGTGTGTGTGTGTGTGTGTGTGTGTGAGAGGGGGTGCAGTGTTACGATAAGTTTTCCTACTTTCCCACAACTTAAAGACCCCATGAAATATCATACCCCATCATATCCACATGATGACTCATACAACCCTCAGGGATGTTTAATAAAGTAAAATTTGCAACTAATCAAAAATACTATATAAAATTTTTGTTCCTGTCCATGACTATGAATTTTTTACACACACACACACACACACACACACACACACACACACACACACACACACGGTGAGGAAAAAACACAAACGATACTCAATAGAATAATTCGATTAAAACATCTGTATTCTGTGACATAAATAACACCATCTCTATTTATCTATAAATAAATAAACCAACCTATCACCACTCCTCCAACTGGTCCCACAATTCATTTCTCTGAAATCTAGACAATATCTCTATGCATCGTCCTTTCCATCTCCAGCTCCCCATGCGTCTTCGCTCATTTTATCAACCTGTCAGCCACCTCTTCTACATAATGCCACACCCCTCGATTTCCTCCCTCGTTCTGCTCTCATTTAGCCTTACTCCTTTCGATTTCACGGTCAGCCATGTCGATGGCGGCCATGTTACGGGAGGCGACGAGGAGGTGGAGGACGCTGATGCCCGACTTCAGCAGAGAGACTACACCACATGTTCCCAGCAGCCACTGCAGCCACACTACAAACACACATTAATATACAAAAAAGTTAAGAGGGACATAAATGCAAATTAAACATAACCATAGTCATCAAATCAGGGGTGTAAATATTTATATTTTTATATATATACACACACACACACATTTATATACATACATAGACACACCCCTGATCACTGACGTTTGGTACCACATGGTGTTTAACAGTTAAAATAATACCATGCTAGCTTCATTGGTACTGAAGGCCACACCCCCTGTACTGGTATTGATGGTAGGAAAGGTGCTCATCAGACCCTTGGAGGAATTTTAGGCTACTTTTCCCATTTTTCTCCTCAATGTTGTCCTTTTCACAACATACCACACAACAAGGTGGGTGAAGGCTATCATGTGCCTCTTTCGAGTGGCCCTGTACACTTTAGGATAAAATTGGGTCTGGCATCATCGGCCATCCAACTTTCAATCTCACAAAATGAAAAAAAAAATCAACAAGGTTCAAATTTAACGCTTGGAAAAATATTGATTTACATCGTATTGTGGTTGTGCCATCAACCATGTTATATTAATTCCACAGGTCCCATATTTTAAAGGTAAATGAAGAAAATAAAAATCATGAAAAATATAATTATTGGTTGTACACAGGAAACTTCAATACAGTTTTTAATTCATCATGTTTTAAAGATTACATCCTCCAGATGGTAGCTCTCATCGTCCATACACTCTTAGAGGTGATTTCCGAAGGCTGCCGTGGCTCGCCAGGTTATGTCTGGTGGAACAGTGACTATGTCCTGCTGAACCACAACCTTAAGAGCTTCAAGAGTTTTGGGTTGATGAGTATACATTTGTGATTTAAGGTAGCCCAAGGGGTGAGGTCAGGGGGACAGGCCAGCCGCCCACCATCGCCACGCATCAAGATCAGCCAATCAGATAATACTTCCATCAGCACTTCCGGTGATCTTTGAGCTGTGAGTGCCGTGGCTCCATCTGACTGAAACCACATCGGGTTAAGCTACCAGCAGACCTCATCACCACCTCTCCTCCCTCACTAAGTTTCATGTGTGTAAATAATTATGAATAAAAATTGAATGAGATTTGAAGATTAAATGAAATTTTATCAGTGTAAATAATTTGGTTATCTTCAAAATATTATTTGCGGTTAGCACATGTCTCACAAAAAGGGCTGGGTTCACCCTGTACGAATGTATTACATTTGTACACATCAATGCATCACTTGCAAATAGAGACTCAGCGATCATATCTGATGCAAATATTCACAACTCAACGAAAACCAACATATTGAATCAGTATTTAAAACATTTTGTTCAACAGAGAATGAATATATTGTAGTAGAAGAAGAAAGAGACTGAGACAGTGTCAGTATCACATTATACTGAGACATATTTGAACTGATAGTGAAGTTTCTGCTACATGGTTTGTATTTTTATCTTGTTTCACCCGAATGAGGGGGGGATTTCCTTTTAAGTCTTGATCCTCTCAGGGTTTCTTCCTTACAAATAAAACTGAATTTGAATTCCACTGTCGAAAGAATGCCACGAGAGTGTTTTAGGCAGCTACTTTCATGCATCAAGCAGATCAATTATAACATACTGTTCATAACATGACAAGAGTACACAGAGATATTACACCTCAAAGATTTCAGTAAACAGCGGGGGCTAAAAATAAATAAATAATTTGAAAGCCACATAAATTGGGGAGGGGAGGGGGGGGTGTTTCCAAAACTTTTGACTAGTAGAGTACAAGGGGTGAAAAAAAAAACACTGATTGCTGAGACTCACCCTGTGGCTCTTCAATGTAGTATATAATGTAGAGTAGACAGTAAAACAACTCGTTCCCCATGCACATGAAAAACAGCACCGGCTATGGATAGAAACATACAATTAGCTGGGAGGCAATAGAGTGTGAGTGTGAGTGTGTGTGAGTGTGTGCGCGTGCAATTATTATTCATTTGAATGGTAAATTTTATACAAATGAGATGCATCTCTAGCATGTATGGGTGGGTGTGAATATTTTTCTTTCAAGCTGATCATGAGACAGCTTTATAAACTATAAAAGTGTTCAGTTATTACCCTAGAGGTATAATAGATCCTGAGAATGGGGTTGCCAGAGAGGTCAATGGCCTTGTGACTGGTCGCTCCTTTAATCACAGAACTGAGTGACAGAGAGAAAAGAAAAAATAAATAAATAAATAAAAATAAATAATAAAAAAATAAAAAAATAATAATAAATAAATAAATAAATAAATAAAACCACACAAACAAAAATTTTTAACTGTCCAAATTTGTGGCAGACATATACAAGACCAAACAATCATCTTACACTCCAACTGTGGAATGACTTACCTGTGCAGGTGCAACCAGTGACTAGACACATCCAAGCACATGCTTAACTGGAAGAGGAAGGTGTAGGAAGGGTACAGAAGTGACAGGTTCACCAGCAAGCACATAGTGGCACAGCGGTCCGTTAACATGTCCAGCATGGCACCAAACTTAGTGCCTGAATTAAGAAAAGGTGGGAGAGAATGAATGAGAGCATTACACTAAAGTATGCTTCATGGCTGTTCTCAAATATGATTGGACATTGCAGCAGCTACGATGAAAGCATTGGTTGTGGTTCAAATCACAGGTTTATACTGTATATATTCTAATATGTGATCCTTTCCATATTAACAATTCACTCTTTTACAGTGATATTTTGTATAGTGACATTTTCCATAAGAAGCCTTTCATTTCATATTTATATAAGAAATCCTCACTGTCCTGGGAAGGAGGTCAACACAACTATCTGCATACTTTTTTCTTCTTCTCCTGATCCCATTAACGTAATGAGGCAGAATAGAAGTCTGCATGGTGTAACGCAAATGCAAGTGATAACAAGAACTAAATCATAACATTAAATGTAACTTACGTAAGGTATAAAGGTTTCCCTGATTTCATCCCACCTCCCAGAAACATGCCAGTAGCTGGATTAGCGATGATAAATTTCATCCTGGGATTCACATGTGTGGTTGTCTGTGATACGATGACATGGCATCCCCTAAACGGTCATTCATTTACCAAACCATTTAACCTTACTAGGGTCACAGGAAGGCTGGAGCCTTTCTCCGCTGCCTTTGACCGAAGGCAGCCTGATTGGTTGCCAGTCCATCACAAGGCAACACACACACACACACACACACACACACACGTCCAGGCAATTTGGAACAGACGATTTGCCTAATGTGAATGTCTTTGGACTGTAGGAGGAAACCGAGTACCTGGAAGACACCCAGAAAGTGAAGTCCCAGGACCTTCTTGCTGTGAGACGGACATTCTGACCACTATGATATACACCACATTATCCCCTAAACAGCGCATTTTAACTTCAAATTCAGTGCATAGATAAAAATAAAAGACTTTGGGACATCCTGCTGCAACCACAGTGGCGAATTCCAATTTAAACTGGTTTCTAAGTAATGGGGAGGGTTGAGCTAGGTAAGTCTGTTGGGCTTTTACACCCGAGCCTAGTGGCTCATCAGGCCGGTGCTTGTAGCGTGAAGCGACTAGGAGTTCAACTCCTCCTGGATGGGACGCTAATCCATCGCAGGTTACCTTCCCAGTACTTGTACCCATTTATACTGCTGGGTGGACAGAGGCACACTTGTGAGTAAGACCTTGCCCAGGGGTCTTAGCACAGTGGGGGTCCAATGGGGATTCAAACCCATGGTCGATTTCTCGATCGTGAGCCCGGCACCCTAACCGCTACGCCACCGGCCCCACAGGGTTGAGCTAGGATTCAACTCAATTCTCTTTTGTTTGTATCAGGCTTTTTACCACCGCCACTGTTCAAGAATTGGTCAAGAATTTGAACACTTCACTATTTATCCATAATGTGGAAGCGTGTTTTAAAGAAAAAAAAAAAAACCTCAGATTCATGTGGTCTGTATTTTGTACCTTGATTAAGGGCTCGGGCTGCGTGTCCATCAAAGGCATCCAGCAGTGCACTTAGCAGATAACAAAACATTGCAGAAGCAGGACAACACTGCATCAGATAAAAGGACAACAAACCCAGGATGATCCGGGCATAACCTGAGGAGAGAAGAAAAAAAACACTCAAGTCAATTCCGTGCTGTTGTTAACAGCCTGTGGACCAAATTAACTCAATACTGAAAGCTGCTAACATATTAGCAAAGGATGAGGAACAGGTGTACTAGCTAAGCTAACTGGCTAGCAACATCCTGTCAGCCATTTCCCCTCAAACTCGTAGATATAATAATTATTATTAATTCATTTACGGCTTATACACACACCAGTAAACAAACAAATAAATAGTCATTCAAAACAACACACTAGAAATTTCCCTTCAGGTCACATTAGCAAACAAACAAACAGACAGCTAGCTGGAATGGAAGTGACTGGAATTGACGCGCGCGCGTTGCTAAAGCTTTAGCTACAAACATAATAAACACGTCACCCACCGATTAAATTTGGGACAAACAGGAAGATGTTTTCCTCGGCCATAGCACCGACCGTGAGTCTCATCCAGCACAAAGTTCCTGGGATAATCACTGACTCTCCCCCCGAGCTGTGCGCTGTCTTTTCTTCTCCGCTCTCTCTCGTCACTTCCTTTCCTCGACACGAAAATTGTTGTCCGTGACGTCACATTTCCGGTTCGGTGTTGCTCGCGCGCTTAAAGGAAACGCGCTCTTCAGCGCCATCGCATACTACCGTACTACACAGTGTAGGAGACCCAGTTACTGCAGCACCAGCCCGCCGGGTCTCTGTAGTACAGCAGCACGCGGTGGTGAACGCGCCCTTTAATCTACAGCAGCTCCATGATGAGTGAACACACTGCAGAGAAGAATCACATCCCTGCACCGCTGTATAACCGCTGGCCCCCAGTCAACAGGGGGCGCTGTAGAGCATCGTCGTCATCATCATCATCATCATCACCACCATCATCATCTTCCTTATCATCATCATTATCATCATCATCATCATTATCATTATTATTATTATTATTATTATTGTTGTTATTCTTGTTCTTGTTCTTCTTATGATTATTGTTATTATTGTTGTTGTTGTTATTATTACTTTGATTGTTATTCTTCATTCTAATTCTTATTATTATTACTTTTATTGTTATTGTTATTATTGTTATTATTATTTTTATTGTTATTTTATTGTTGTTATTCTTGTTCTTCTTTTTATTATTATTATTATGATTATTGTTATTATTATTATTACTTTTATTATTATTACTTTTATTGTTGTTGTTATTATTATTATGATTATTATTATTATTATTACTTTTATTGTTATTCTTCATTCTTATTATGATTATTGTTATTGTTATTATTGTTTTATTATTATTAGAATTATTATTATTATTATTATTATTTTTTTTATTGTTGTTATTCTTCTTGTTCTTTCTCTTATTATTATTACTGTTGTTGTTGTTATTGTTGTTATTATGATTATTGTTGTTGTTATGGTTTTGTTATTATTGTTGTTGTTGTTATTATTATTATTTTATTATTATTATTATTGTTATCTCATCAGTGCTCACACCAGGAAATTGGCACTGCATCTAATCTTTTTTTAAACCACACTTTTTAAAACCTCGGAAACCTCCTCAGACAGCATAAAACCTTCACAGAATGCAATTCCATGTTAGATGCCGTGATTGGGATTTTGAGATTTAGTTCTGTTTGAAACAGTTATATTTTCTAAAGATTTTGGAATTGCAAGGCTGCTATTCTACAGACAGTTGTTCAGAGTTTAATACATGTTAAATGTACATATACATGTTAAAGACTACTTATCTAGGGTGTGTTGTGTAGCAGAAAATTGAAACAAGTACTTCTAAAATGTTCTAGTAATTTATTATTGTTTATTTATTCAATAATCTCCGCAACAAATTGCTGGAAATCACCTTAAGTTCCTAGCTTCAATCACTTTTCTACATCAAAGTTCTGATGAGAAACAGGGATTTTCCCCCCGGCCTAATCCCACAAGGGAAATTTGCCTATGCATTTACTCCATCCAAAGTGAGCACAGACACACACACACACACACACACACACACACACACACACTTGAAGCAGCCACACTGTGGTGCTCAGGGAGCAATTGATGGTTAGGTGACCTGCTCAAGAGCACTTCAGCCATGAAGGTGGAAGTCTATCCATTAGGCCACGGCTGCCCCCATTTATAGCAACAGCTGTTTATAGCTGTTTACAGTAATCAATAGTATAAATATAATGGAAATTAGTGTATTCTATTCAGATAATAAAATCAGAATACAGATTGAATGGCTGATGCTGATGACATATATAAACAATGCTGTGTATTATATTGCCAAGATAATTTGTTGGCAAACTTTTTTCTTTATGTTCTGATAATGTCAAGGTAAGACTCTTTAAGACACCAGGAAAACTACTCCATGAGATTGTGTCATTTACACTACTGACATAGTCAGTTTGGCAAAAATTGCCAAAGAAATAGTGTCATGTTCAAGAGATTAATTCAGAATAAATATCTGAGAATTTGCTTCATGCTAGTGAACAATCATCTCACAAGGTTAGAAGCATACGGTCAAAGCATGTCATTTACGCCACTTCTGAGGTCTGGTATATGACCAAAATGAGGTTCAGGCAGCTTGTATTTATATCAGTTTAACATTAGGAATGTTATCTTTGTGTAAAACAAGTTTAAACCTGCTAAACTATTTATTTATATTTTAATTGGGCTTGAAACAATGTCAGATCAATCAGTAATGTAAATGACAGCAAAAAAAAAAATCAGTTCTTACATGCCTTTACTCAAGGACCCACCACAGAAAAACTATTGGTCAATGAATGACACATTTTTTTTGGACATGAATCTTCAGCACTCCTACTTTGTGAATAGAAACTATTGAATTCCACTTAGAAAAGCTATAATGCTTCCTTGTAGACTCATTTCAACATGCAAGCTTGTATAAGCTTGTTTTCCGTGACAGTTGTGGTAAAGCCTTGAATATTTTACTTACTGTAATTAAGTATTATTTACAAAGAATTAATGCTAGGCTGTAAGTCTAGTAGAGAACAAACAACCAGTAATTAAGGCAGAACATCCTCCGGTTTCCATGGTAACTGAAACATTACTATGGTTTTGTTTTACAATTCCAGCATCATCACCAGCTTTATTGACTCTCGTAGTGTAGATTAGCCAAAGTAAACCACATTACACTGTGCTTCTATTCTAAACACTGTCATAAGAGTAGGTTATTTTGGGTGTTCCAAAACAATGTAGTAAATAGACGACAAAAGGTATAATACGCATATCATTTACCATTCATCTCCAGAGGGGGCGGGGTATATGAGGAAGCTGGTCAAGTGGTTTACCTTACGTCCGCCTCAAAGCAAGAAAGTCATGGGTTTGAGTCCTGGGCTCGGGGAGGATGTTTCTTTGTGGAGTTTGCATGTTCTTCCTGTGCTTGTGTGGGTTTCCTCTGGGTACTCTGGTTTCCTCTCACAGTCCAAAGGCATGCACATTAGGCTAACTGGCTGTTCCAAATTGCCAGTATGTGTGAGTGTGAATGGTTGTGTATTGGCCCCATGATGGATTGGTGAGCAGTTCAGGGGGTACCCTGCCTTGGCCCAGAGTTGGCTGAGATAGGCTCCAGCTTCCCCACAGCCGTAATAGATTAGCGGATTATTATTTTAAAAACCCAACATAATAGGAACTTTACCAAAACTCAAATTTATGTGTTGGACAACATATACTTAACTAGACAGTGTATAATCATTTCTTTTAAAGTGCCCTAAGTGATGTTCAATTACTGTTATTGAGGCCCCCCATCCCAAAATGCTGTAATCCGGCAGAAAATGTAGATTATATTAGGCTATATTAGAAATACTATACTGTGCTGTATATTGTAATGGTTCTCCGTTTCAGGTTTGGCTCTCTTTGGAAGAGCGGTCAGTATTTGAACTTAAAGATTCAGAGGAATGATAGAGTATGCTAGTCATTGTTAACCCAGTAGAGGGCAAACTACAGCAACAAACCTTATCCTGAAAATGTGATGCTGTAACTGTCTCTTTACAGTAGACCTGATTGTGGGGATTCCAAATAACAAGGTGCATAACATAAATTTCCCTTCTCAGTTCCACTCTACCCCACATCTCAGTATTATTTCACAAGACAGGTTGTGGTGACTCAGTGGTTAGTACGGTCATCTCACAGCAAGAAGGTTCAAATCTCAGCTAAGGCATGTCTATGTGGGATTTGCATGTTCTCGCAATGCCTGGGTGGGTTTCCTCTGGGTACTCCAGTTTCCTTCAATTGTCCAAAAACATGCACATTATGTCAACTGGCTACTCTAAGTGCATATGGATGGTTTTGTCTGTGTTGATCCTGCAATAGACTGCCAACCTGCTTAGGGAGTACCCCGCCTCTCGCCCAAATTCACCCCGGAGTTGTGAGGACAGAAAAGCATTTAAAAGGATTGATTCACTTCCCACACAAAAAATTAACATGGAAGTGTTCTCTCCTGGAAATAAAATGGATTGGCCAGCATGACTTTCTGAAACCATTTGCTTACTTCTGTACGAAAGTCTCAATAACCCCTGCACTGGGTGCTATATTAGTAAACATCGCCACCTTTTTTATTTCTCCTGAAATCGTTTGCCGCCTTCTGTTTGTTAACACTTGATCTCGAACTTTCCACTTTCTACGAATCTG
Source organism: Neosilurus hyrtlii (assembly GCA_028564935.1). Classification (NCBI taxonomy): domain Eukaryota; kingdom Metazoa; phylum Chordata; class Actinopteri; order Siluriformes; family Plotosidae; genus Neosilurus; species Neosilurus hyrtlii. The sequence continues at coordinate 19,567,902 of JAOUQZ010000024.1, read as the reverse complement.
TGTTGCACTGCAGAGTTATCAGGCATGCACAAGGTTGTTTCTCCGGTCACATAGTCTTGCTATTGTATACAGACACAAAAACAGAAGACATGGGCTATTTACCAATGAACGGGTACCGTTAAAACACGAAACTTAACACGTTATAGTCACTACATTTATATTTTGTATTTATATACAACGTTTAACTATTGGTGTCCTTCAAATGATAGTTATTGATTTTTTTTTCCTTCTTGATATTGATCATTTTTATTCTTCAAATATAGGACAGTTGTAACAAGCATTTCACTACATATTGTACTATGTAAGATTTTGTATGTGACAAATAAATTAGAAATTTGGGATGTAGACACCTCAGACAAAGCCTGAGTATAAATAGCCTCCTTGGTGTTGAGAAACACTAATATTTTCCTGTGTAACATTTTGATATTATTAAACAGGCAATTTTGATCCTATGCATGCTAAAAATATAGATTAAAAAAAAATAATAATAATATATTGAGTGTATTAACCCTGCAAGGTCCTGTTTTTACCCATCCAAAGTGAGCACACACACTCAGAGCAGTGGGCAGCCACATTGTGGCATCCGGAGAGTAGTTGGGGGTTAGGTACCTTACTCAGTTAGAGGAAGGGGAAGGTGCTGTCACATTTTTCCTTCTGGTTCCGGAATCAAATTAGCAACTTTTCGGTCCCAAACCTACTTCTCTAACCATTAGGCCATGGTTGCCCATAAAACTTTATTTTATTTTGATATACTATATTAATTCCGCAAGGGATTATACCAGGACACTGAATTAACAGTCAAATAATGTTACACACAACATAGGACACAAAAATACAAGACATGACACAAATAACAAAAAACTGACCAGCATGAAATTTTTCACTTTTTTAATTACTTGTTAATGAATTCTGTACAAGTTCTATAAGCCATTTCTTGAGATTTCCTGCTCTTGTTAAACCTGAACATAGTTTGGCCTCTTTATGTATAGCACTTCTGTGAGAAACTCTTCTCCCTCTCTACACATGCTTCTACACACAAACGTCCCGTGAGGACATACTCCATCGTGTGTGTATCCACACACACACACACACACACACCCAAGCACACACATTGGTCTTGGATATCAACTGTCCCAATTTCTTCTCCAACAGCAAAATTGAGGACAATTTTAGCACACATTCTTCTGACCAGTCCTAATTCTCAGCTCTACCCAGGCATGGAAACACCACCTTCATTTTTGACACCATTAGGAATCCAGCATGTTTTGCTGTAACACAGAATGCAGGGAAGCAGGCCAAACTTCGGCACAGAGATTCAAACGAGAAACAAAGATATGGAGCACAGAAGTGGGAAAACACAAACACACACTCAAGAAACTAAATTACAAAAGAGAGCTTCTTAAGGAGATGAATGGGAGCAAAAGAAATGTGCAATAATTAAAATAATAAAATAAAAAACAAACAAACAAAGCCAGGCATGCACTGCATGTGTGGTATTGCACCTTGAAATAAAGAAATCACATTCAAGTAAACGCTGGTGCCTGTGAAGAGCTGGCAGTGTGGAGCCTGCTTCGGTTTAGCACAAAACAAAGTCTGTTGGGGGGTAAACAAAACATGCTGGATGTGGTGTAAACATATACAATTATCTAGAAACTTTCTATACACTAAAATTCTCTTAAAACATCCTGTACACATTTTAATACTGGCTCTAAAATACTACAATCCCTTCAATGCACTGCTCACGACAAGAGACTCCCACCCTGAGACATAACAAGGAATGCTGGGATAGGTAGTCTTTCCTTTTTTTTTTTGCCCCTTCCCTTAAGAAAAAAAAAAAAAAAAAAGAGAGACTTGTCTCAAGTTCTCCATCACAGTAATATCACTTGCATTCTCCAACTAGTGGTCAACATTGGCAAGAAATAAAATTCTAAAATAATAATAATAATAATAAAAACAAAGAAAAGCTTCAGAATTAGTCTTGAATAACAAATATTACAACTGCAGTAGTTGAAATAACAGTATTTTCCCCCCATCTCTTACTTTCCAATGACTAGGTTCCATAGCAAAACTATGATTATCCTATACAACAGTTCTGAGTTAGTGCTTTTATGTACACACACATTATATAAGTACAATATAGGTCAAAAGTGTTTAACAGTGAACAATCTTCAACCTTACTGTCAAACCTCTGAAAGGTATAATACACATATACACTCACTCATATATAAATGTGCAGTGTGTATGTTTGTATACAAATGGCCTCCTGTACATTAGCGTTTGATGCACCGAGCTGCACTCAGCTCTCTTTTATACATTTGCTTTTGTAAACAGAGACAAGGGGATGCACTGACTGTTATATACTGCTCTTTTACATTATACTCAAACACATCAGGTGTGTATTACTACGCAACACAATCACAAAAAAAGGTTACTGATAATTATTGCTCAGCCAGAGCTCATGAAACTGGCGGCATGCCCATATAAGGGCAATGGGCAGAGTTGCTTCAGGTTAGTCAGGCCTCTGGATGGCAGTGTGCGCAGTGAGCATGGCATTAAAAAAACAAACAAAAAAAAACCCCAAAACACAAAGTAATGTCTCCTTGTCCCTAATACAAATGTGCATTTACATGACCAGTATGTTTTTAGTAGAGTTTTAGTAGAGTTTTATTATATACATAACTACATAGCGATCTTTTTAAGCACCCTCCCATTTTCAGGTCGTCGTAAATGAACGCCGCGCTAATTCAGACCCAGCCGCCTCTCCTTTGATAGTAAAGCTCACGTTAAGCAGATCCATTAGCGATTCCCGGACCATAAACTCTCCAAGCAGGAACTGCTGAAACAGCACCATCACAGCACCAGAAAGAGCTTTGTAGTGTTTGATGTAGTGTCTACAGTTGTAGTACCGAAACCTGGTGTCGCAGCAGTTCCTGATTGGAGCTTTAACCTGTTCTTCAAAGTCTCAAGTGTTGAAAAGAAGTCAATTTTATACCAGTTACCATTCTATGGAACTTGACAGTTTGTTACTAGTGTAGTGTTAGTAATGAGGGTGTGCTAGTACGCCACAGTACGCAAATCAAGCACTGCTCTTTGCAAAATGAGCAAAAGTCGGAGGTAGTGTGTTGACATTTCGGACACCAGGACGACAAACATACCCTGGCAGAGCCACTGAATGACCACATGACCACCCAGCCCTACAGTATTGGCACTGCTCAATTCCTCACTTTCTCAGAAATTCTCCATTTCTCAAGCACCTACCATTGCTTTTACATAATTCGCCACACTTCTCTCCTGCCATTCCCCATCCCGCCCTTGGTAACCCTGAGATCTACTGATCTACCAAAAAGTATAGGTGATGTCAGCCATTTGCTGTATGTAACACTACTCAGAGACAAAATCACAGCCTCAGCTATCGCTACTGCCACCTGATTATAGTAAGTGGAATAAAGATCCCTCACTCCACACTAAACACTACCCAAAGGAGTACTCAGCCTTCTAAATACTAACAATACAACTTCAGTACTTCTCCTGTTGATTAGGGTGATTGCTTCATGTCTACACGCTTAAGAGTAGGAGAGATGGGAACCATTGGAGATATGGGAGGAAACAGAGGTGCTGCGGCTCAATCCTCCGTCCCCTCCTGCTCCACCAGGCCCTCCTCCTGACGCCGTCCTCCTTAATGGCCCCGGACTGTTCCTCAGTGCCATTAAACTGGGGCCCCTGACTACCAGCCCTTCATTCCTCCCCCCGTAGCCGCCCTGAGAAGAAGAGGAGGAGGATGATGAGGGTGGGGATGAGGGTGAAAAGGAAACTGGAGGAGGTGGTGGAGGAGGAGGGAGCAGAGCCAAAGACTGCGAGGAGGCATGGCTGGAGAGATGGCGCGAGTGGCCGTGAGCATAAGATGATGAGCGATGGCTTCCTCCTCCATTGCCCCCCCACTCTCGTTCACGCTCCCTCTCCCGCTCTCTTTCCCTCTCTCTTTCCCTTTCTCGCTCTCGGTACAGATGTGGAGTGCTCTGATGGTGGTATTGCTGTGCCAGGTAATGCAGGCGATGATGAGACGAAGAGGACGACGATGATGAAGAGGAAGCAGATGAGAGAGAACTAGGCAGGCCACGTGAAATTGGAGTATCATAATCCCTATCTCCATCCCTTTCCCGCTCACGACTCAAGATAGATATAGACTCCCCTCGGCTGAACGCTGGAGTGCTGTTTTGGCTCCTCCAGGATGGGGGTGCCGCCGAGTTCTGGATGCCATGGGTCCAGTGGCTGCCTGACCGGGGTACAGGGCGTGACGGCCAACCTCCTGAACCAGATGACGGTGGGTTAGCGTAACCCTGGCTATAAGCCTCAGCGGGGATTCCTGTTAACGCCATGTTGCTGAAGCCCAGGCGCATACTTTCTGAGTCAAAGGCCTCGATCTCTCGAGCTTGGCGTTCTAGAAGTGTTCGGATTCGCTCAGATCGGTCATTCTGCAGGGACAGCATCTCCTCCTCGATCTAGAAAAAATGTGTAGAAAGTTTCACAACATGACAATAACAAACACCATCTACCACAATACACATATTTCAGATACTTAATTCTTTAAATTGGCACAGAATGCTGCTCTTTGACCTTTAGCCATAATAGCAATACACTTTTGTAATAAGCATATGATTTTGCATGTAAACACACCATCTGGTATTTAACATGTAACGCTGTATTGCCAAGCAAATGGTGAGTGTTGGTCTGCCATTGTCAGTCAAGCGTTATCCACCTGGAATAATCTTTTTTTTTTTTTAAATCCCAAGAAAATGTAATTGCACCGTTCCCCTGTAGCATACACTAAGAATTATGAACCAAAGGCTAGGCTGGCGTCACTGAAGAGTCCCCAAAACGGAATGTCGAGAAGGCTATTAAATTCAGTGACATCCACCAAGCCTGAGGCACACATCAGTTTTAGTATATACTACACGGGAACAAAAGCAAAAACAACAAACTAAGATTTTCATGGTTTATGAATTTCATTTATTAAATCACAGCAAACATAGATAAGCACTGTGTGCGGAAGCAGAAACAAGAGCTGTGCAACGCTATCCTTTTAACTCCCTTTTAGAGTTTTATTACATACTACATGAAACAAACAAAAAACAAACCCCAAAATGAGATTTTTATAGTTTATATGTACGTACTTTAACCATGACAAAAGCAGGACAGGTGAGTTTATAGCCTATTCATTCAGAGGTTAGCACATGCTACACAGAAAAGAAAGTAATCCGCACTACATAAAGGTCCTTTAGTATATCTTCTTTCAGGTGCTCCCGTCATCCCTCTCTATCTTGCTCTGTCTTTTACATCCCTCTCAGTCAAGCCAATCACCTAAATGTCCTCTATCACTACATACATTAAATCTCCTCTTTGGCCTTCCTTTCCCTTCCTAAGAGGAGATTTATACATGTGGTAAAGTAGGACATGAGAGTAACTGAAGTGACAGAAGAGTGATGCAAAGTATAATTCTTTCATTTTAAGCATGACAATGACGACTGCTCCAAGTGGCCATGAAAAACTGAGTGCTGGTTATTTTGATTAACTTTGAATAATGATTTTTTTATCCCGAAATGCTGTTATTATGGCCTACATTTTTGACTGCAACTTTCTAAACAGTAAAGCCCCACCCCTGCTGTACAATACCATTAAGGGTAAGAAAGGTGCAGCATTACACAATCAAAATCTTTGCACAACTATAAACCTGGAGACTGCAGTTTCAAATCCATGTTGATGCTGCAGCCATCCGTGACTGCGAAACCATGGGAGCTAATTGTGTGAGCTCTCGTGGGAGGGAGTGATGGCATATGTTCGCCTCCCTGTCACTGACAGTCACCAGCCAATCATGGGCGTCTGTGAGCTCATTCGTACAAACGGCAGATGGTGTGTGTATATCACTCCTGATTGCGCATGCACAGCAGTTCGTAAAGATGCGGGTGGCAGCATTGCCTGTCATGGAGATGGCATGTGCTTGATTACATCTCTCTCTGGTTGGTGGTGGTTGTATGTAATAAGGGGGCAATACTTGATGGGTGGTGTGGAGATTAGGGGAGAAAAATGGTTGTTTTGAGTACATCACCTGGGAAATTACAACACAATGCATGTTGACATACTTTACAGTGTAAAGGAACTTTTACTTAAAACCACACATATGTGAGTCTGTGCATCATACCCTTTGTTCAAGCAGTGCTCGGCGAATAGATACTCTCTGCTCCAGGTCTTTGACTTCCCTCTCGTGCTGTGTATCTGTGTGCATCTTGATCTTGCTCTGATATGCATTCAGTAGTTCCAACTCCTGCTGTAGTTGCATTCGCAACGCCTGGTACTCTGCCTCCTGTGTCTCGTCCAATCGCAGCTGCAAGGGTTTGCCGAAAAGTAAAATGTCAGTAGAGACACATTCTGAAGTTAGAAGCAGCATTTGTGAGGTGTGTAAATTATACTTAGATGGTGACTTATTTGCCCAGTTAATATACTATAATTTCAATAGTGACATGAACTCAGGGTGGCACGGTTGGCGCAGTGGTTAGCACATCCGCCTCACAGCAAAAAGGCCTGGGTTCGATTCCTGGGCTTGGGTGTTTGTGTGCAGTTTTCTCCCCGAGCTTGCGTGGGTTTCCTCCCACAATCCAGAAACATGCACAGTAGGGTAATTGGCTGTTCCAAATCGTCCTTAGGTGTGAGTGTAAATGATTGTGTGTTGGCCCTGTGATGGCCTGGGGAGCTTTCCAGGGTGTAAGCCGCCCTCGTTCAGAGTTGGCTGAGATTTGCGCCAGCTTCCCTGCGACTCTGATTAGGATTAAGCAGCTTAGAAAATGAATCAATGGATATAAACTCAACAAATTATAATGTCATAACTTTTACATACCAATAATTTCACTTCCCAATACTCAGAAAACACATTACATTTAGGGAGACATTACAAGGCTATGATATCTAGTATATATGTTAGAAGGTGGTCTCTCCTTGCCTTACTCACAGCCTGTGTGGACAGCATGTCATTTATGGAGTGGTCATATTGCTCAGCGAGGATGGCTAACTTTCGTGTTTGCTCTTCCTTCAGCCTCTTCAGCACGGCCTTATGGTCTGACTTGGGTGTGGTCTCCAGCAGGTGGTTCCGCAGGGCCTTGTACTGCCGAGTCTGAATTTTACACGTGTCCTGAAATTGACGCTTTATCTGGAGTTCCTTAGTCTAGAAACGAAAACAGGAGTGTGCGTGAGACAGCAACCGAGGGAAGAAAAAGTATTAAAACATGATTTAAAAAAAAAAAAAAAAAAGGGTGTGTGTCAACATTTACAGATTCTATAATTAAAAACAAAAACATGCATACACTCCTCCTCCTTTGGATATGAAGTGACCATAGGCTCTTGTATTTAATGATGGTGTACCATACCTTTCATCAGATTTCCTAAAAATGCTGCAAAACTTCTTCACCACCTCTAACATACAGATCGAAAACAGAACCAGACGTAGTGTTCATTCTGAAGGGCCTACCTTCAGGCTCTTAGGCTGCTGACGGACCTCCATGCTGTGTTTCTGCCGAAGTTCCTGCTCACGCCTCTTGTTGTAGTCCATCTGATTAGCCAGCTCGCTCTGGTGCTGTGTGCGTATGAGGTCGGCCCGTGTGTGCTGCACCAGGCCCAGCTGACGGAACTCCAGCTCCTGAGTGGACTCATGATGCCGAAGCAACATGGCACACTCCAAATCCTTCTGAGTTTGACGCTTATTCAGCTCCTACATGAAGACACATGATATAACACTTATAAAGAGAGAGAGAGAGAGAGCAAAGCCCACCAAGCGTACATCACAATCAATCCCTGACATACTGCTTTTTTTTTGCAAATGAAATAGAAATAGGATCATGACCTCGAGTAAGGCCACGTCTCTCACCTCTCGGAGGAGATCCTGTTCCAGGTTGTGTCGTGCAAGCAGCATCTTCCTCTTGTACTGTCGGCACTGGAGCTCATAATATTGCCTCTGGCGCCGCAGTAAACTAGCCTCCTCTTCTGCCTGGAACTGCTGAAGACACTCCTTCTGCCTCACCAGCCATTCTTGTTTCTCCCGCTTAGGGGTGGACTGGTTCTCATTCAGCTCCTGCACATACAGCAAACAACAACACTTTTGGTCCACTGCTTATGCCAGCAAATTAGTGCAAATACTAATAACATTTCTAAAACACCATATAACCAGTGTTTAAGACCACTGGTATCCATGGGGCACTCTAACTAATAGTTCACAAAAGAATCACAAAAAGAAATGAAGAACAGTGGAACCTTCTGAAGAGAGGTCATGCAAGTTTTTAAGAAGTTAATAACATTTAGGGCAGCCGTAGCCTAATAGTTAGAGAAGTGGGTTTGGTCGCTGGACCGGAACCAGCAGGAAAAATGTAATTCACATACATGTTGAAATATATTTAATGACCTCACAGGCCACCGCAGCCTACCACACTGATTATTTACCACACTGATATTTCCGTTTCTTAATAAAGTACATTATTAAGACCTTGCCTACCATTGGCATGTTTGTGACTCGTCATCTCTGAACTGCCCCCTACTGGATGTATGGTTTAGTATCAATGTTGACGTAAATGACGTAAGGGAGTAATCACACAAGAGGTGCGATAGAAAACAACTGATGTGAATTAATTTTTTTCGCATTTTGAAATTGACATCAAGATGTTTTGACTCCACATGGAAGTGAATATTTTGTGGCTTAAATACGTATATTGCTTGAAAGTCGCGCGACAACTTAAACTAATTTGCAAGTAATTTGCGATTGGTTTGCAGATGTTGTGCAAAAAAAATACATTATGTTTACTCTTTGTTATGAAACCGTTCGCATTTTATTCGTGCGAACAAAATGTGAATAAAATACGAATGACAGGATACCAGAACATCTCAAACTTTTCACTGGAACTCTCCAACTTTTTCCTTGTGAATGAAAAACGAATAATTAAGGAGCAAATTGATGACTACACGAACTTCTCGTTATGTGCGGACTGTTATGGGAGTTTAAGACTACTCCGCATCAAAACCTAGTTGTACGATATTTTTTGCGCTGAGTTCACGAACCAGGCAACCAACATGCGATGCCACGGATGTCGAATGACTGAAACATTTTAAAAAGACGCCTTTATTTTCATATGTAAAGGGAGCACAGATAAGCTTTAGGTGTTACACATAGAAGAACCTGTACAGTAAGGAGCTACAGAGTCAATAACAAATCAGTCTCAGTGTAATCTTTGCACAATACTGGGTCCAAGTCACCTCGCAGGTGATACCCAGAACCAGAACTCCTATATCTGCATCACATCAAAACCCATAACCGATCACTGCATCTTCTGCTTGCTCCAAATTTCTTGTCTTGCACTCCAAATACTACGATATGTCAAATATCACAAAAATGAAACTCGATCAGATGGTGCCTACGATTAAACTCTACCTCTTTAAGCTGCTCCTTGCGCTGCCTGTACTGCCGTTTCTGCGACTCCAACAAGTTGGTGAGCTCCTTCTTCTGCTGGCCCAAAATATGCTGTTGGAACTTCTTTTCTTCAGCCTGTGCAGCTTTAGTCTGACAGTGAGAAAATCGAAAAATTCTGGTCATCCTCATTTCTCTCAAGACGTCTTCATCTCAGCCTCCATTCCATCCTACATCACCTCTTACCTCTTTCTCAAGAATTGCCTGGTGTTTCTTGGATAGCTTGTCAGCCTCACTGCTAAAACTGTTCCTCTGGCTCTCCAGCTCTTTGTCCAACCTCAGCTGGTGTTCATCCATCTCGGTCTTGAGTTTGTTTTCTAATGCCAGCAGCTGCTTCTGATGCTGTCGCCTCATGCGCTTATAGCCGGTCATCTGCTCGCGCAGTGCTGAACCCTGCTCATGCTCCTGGATCTGCCTTGTCACCTAAGCAACAAACAAGACACATGGGCATTCTTACATCAGTCAACAAAGCCAACCAATTCTGCTTTATTTTTTCCACCCTTTAGATCTCTGCGGACTTAAACAGTATGTCAAACGCAAATGTACTGCACTTAATTTTGTGGAACCACCTTTAGCTATAGCATTGTTTCGACAAACTTAAGCAACACCACATCATATATTTCCATCCATAGTTGGGGTAATTTTGCTAAAAATTATATATAAAAGAAATTTAAAAATATGTGAATGCTATGCCCAAAAGGTTGAATGCTGTAATCAAAGTAAAGGATGGACACACTACATATTGACCGTTGATCTTGAAAAAAAAGACTTATTTTTGTTATTGCTATATATTGTTGTTTGCTTACTTATTCTCATCAATATGATCTAATATTATAAAATAAATACTTGAATAGTTGTTGGTTTCTGATTTATCTTCATTTTGTCAAGTTGTATAAGTGTACAGTATTTTTTAATTTCTTCACTCGCTAAACCATTCCATATGGTTTGAAGTTCATCCATGTTACGCAAAAGTCAAAAATAAAAAATTTGCGATGCCTTTCAATTTTTCTGAAAAATTGTTTTTTTCAGTGTTTTTGATAATTATCCTTACCTCAATGTACTAGTCGGAATGATTTTTTTGGTTCTCATTGCCTACAATAGCATCGTTCAATACATTTTCACCAAAAACTATAGAGAAGTAATTTTTTTACTTAATTTTATTAGGAGCCCTTTTATACAAAAGTGGTGGTGTAAAATCTTGCTCCCCATTATGGGCACCCTTCATTTTATGCATAACCTGTGCAATATCTTGAGGAATAAATGCACCAAAATTATATCAGGATTTTTTTGATTGGACGTGCACAGTAATTAAACAAAGAACATTGTTTTTCAACTTGCATGTAGCCTCCAAACGTTTCTGGTATTTTGCATTTCTATGCTGTTTTTTTCTCCCACTCTTCCTTTCCAATTTCAGAATCAGAACCAGAATACCTCATTGATTCTGGAGGAAATTGTGTAATATTTGTTCAAGCTCTTGAATGTTTGCAGGGTTCTTTTTTCCAATGTCAGATTTCAGCTCACACTACCAGGACTCAATGTTGGTCATTTAAAAACGGTCCATTTATCCCCTTTCAACCATTCCTGCATGATTTTGGATGTGTGCTTTGGGTCTCTGTCTTGCTGGTGGACCCATGACTTGACTCAAACTAAGTTTTCTTACACTAGGTAGGAAATTTTGCTTCAAAATCTTTTGGTACATATACATACATACATACATACATATATATACATATATATATATATATATATATATATATATATATATATATATATATGTGTGTGTGTGTGTGTG
>JAOUQZ010000024.1:19544472-19556511 GCA_028564935.1 Neosilurus hyrtlii | reverse complement strand
ACACACACACACACACACACACACACACACACACACACACACACACACACACACACACACACACACACACACCAGTCTCCATGGTTTTAAGTTGTTTCTCTTTTTTGGGTGTTTGCATGGCTGTTTAAAAGCACACTCACACCTAGGGGTAATTTAGAACAGCCAATTAGCCTGATGTGGACTGTGGAAATTAAAAACAAAGTACCCAGGCAAAAACCCATGCAAGGATGGGGAGAAAGCGCAAACTCTTCTACGTCAGTTCCAGCTCAACACTGTTCTCATCTGAATTCTTCTCAAGTAGTTTCCTCCACAGTGTGGAGGTTCTCTTTGAATGAACCCTTCCTACCGTACCCCAAAGTCACCTGCGTCTTAAGGGGACGATCACATTAGCAGTGCGATAGACAATGTTTTCATTCACGTCAAGATGTTTTGCGACTCCACATGCAAGCAAATATTTTGTGTGGGTTTCCTCTGGGTACGCTGGTTTCCTCCCACAGCCCAAAAGCATGCACAGTAGGCTAGTTGTTCCAAATTGCCCCAGGTGTGAGTGAATGGTCGTATGTGTGCTGAATCCACCAGGATATCACTGCACTTCCAATTCCAGCTCAGTTTCCCATCAGCCATATGACTATACCTCTCTTCACTTGATTAAGTGTCATGTTCAATCTCAACCGAATGACACACACCGTAAACAACCCAGACACTCACTCCCACTATAATAAGTCACAGTCCCGGCTTGTACAACCAATTCCAAGCCTTTGTTTACTCATTTACTCTTAAGCTTTTCATTGTAATCGGTTTTGTTTCTTGTTTTTTTTTTTTTTTGTCCTGATAACAGTCTTCGCTGCCCCCTCCAGAGCTCTCCCTTAATTCGACAACATCTTTCGGAATTACCATTTTGGATTATTAACCTTTTTCCTTAACCCCGAACTAGTTTCCAACCCAAACCCCACTTTTTTAATGTTTAAACACCAGTCTTAGACAATACAACCGCAGCATTATTAATGACCTCTACCACTACATCCCTTATTCTATTTTAGCTTTCGTGTGAGCTATGCGGAAGGTACTGTGATGCGCTGATCTTCTTTCCACAGGGAATTGTTTGTTTGTTTGTCTGTCCGCAGTCCACAAGTGTGCACCTTGTCCTAATAAGTTATTCATTCCGTTTTGCAAGCCAGTGATTGGCTGAATCATATGATTAGATATTTAGAACTTCAACTTCGTCTTCAAGTTAGACATAGCATTTGAGACATGTGTACAAAGACTTGGAAGTCTTGGAAAATTCTGAATTTTCCATTAATGACATAGTAAGTAATGTTATTAGTAGTATTAGTGTAAACACATCATTTAGGTAGTGTAACATAACCTAACATTATACAACAATTTATGTTATTTAAACTAAAATTCTATTACCAAAAGTAAAATTTAAGAGTCACATGTGACATTATACCCTGCCCGGCCAAAAAAAAAGGTTGCACACACAAATATGTTTCTGTTCCGCCCTTATCTTTGCTTACAGCACGTAATCTCCATGGCATCGTTTCAATAAACTTAAACAACATGACATTCATTTCCATCCAGTGTCGAGTTCATTTTCCACCGACGTCTTGAATCGATGAGGGAAAAACTGAGCCCCTCCATAAAGTCTTCTCCAGCACATCCCGAAAACCTTCAACAGGGTTAGGATCGGGACACTGGGGGGCCGATACATATGTGAAAGTGATTCCTCGTGCTCCCTGAACCACTCGCTCATTATTCGAGTCCCCATTTTATATCCGCACCATCAGGGAAGAAAAAGTGTATTGATGTGATAACCTGCTCATTCAGTACATTCATACAAGACTTCATCTTTTTGCCACATTAATGTTGCTGAGCCTCGACCGGACCAACTGGAGCAACAATGCCATGGTGAGATCAAGGCTACATGCAATTTAAATTTTTTTGGCTGGGCAGTATATATGCCTTTTGGTGCCACATTCGCTCCCCCAGAAGGAGCCTATCTCAGCCGACTCTGGGTGAAGGTGGGGTACACCCTGAACAGCTTGTCAGACCATCGCAGAGCCAACAAACACACAACCATCACACTCACACCTAGGGGTAATGTGGAACAGCCAGTTAGCTTAATGTGCATGTGTTTGGAGTGTGGAAGGAAACTGGAGTACCCAGAGGAAACCCACATTAGCACAGGGAGAACATGCAAACTCCACACAGAAACACTCTCCCATCATTTGCTGTGATGCGGACGTGCTAACCACTACCACCAAGCCACCCCTTTATTTTATTTTATTTATTCATTTATTTATTTATGCACATTATTAGCTATGCATTAAGTTAGTGTATGTAAACATGTCGATAAATAGATAGACCTTGATACTGTATTTTATTATTATTTTTAAATCAAGTACATATGCAATCCATGTCCTTAAAATGCACCCTGTATTGTATCTCCGTTTCTGCTTATGCCCTTCAGACACACTCTCTCTTCAATTTTGTTCTAAAAGCTCTTCAGCTAACAGCATCTTCATCAGGGACGTTGCCTCCAGGGTGCACTTACTGCCAAAACCTTCAGCTTTGTAAGGAAATCTGTCAGACATGATGTACACACACACACACACACACACACACACACACACACACACACACACACACACACGAACACGCACAGACATCCAACTGAATACACCACCACTCTGGCCTCACACTGTTCTGCTCTCCACCTGCTGGTGTAAACAAACACACACCCACACACACCCATAATGAAGCACTCACAGAGGGCCGGTGTATTATAGAGCTATTGGAAGTGACTGTGTGCTCTCCTTCTCCCATCATGGCCATTTCAGCGCTGTCATCCGAGCCGTCAGCCAGACTGTTGACTGACGAGCTTTGGGAGCTTGCGCTGATAGACATCGAAGGCACAGATTGAGAGCTCTCCATGCTATTGACTGTCCCCATCCGCAACAAGTACTGATCCACATCCTACACAAACAGCAGAAAAGTAACCAGACCAAGCTCTCATCATATGTATGAATAAACAAACAAATAAATAAAAGGCAGTGCGTTGAGAGAAAACAAGTAAAGCAAAAGGGAAGAAGCCAATTCAGAGACAAACAAATAAATCCTGAAAAGGATAAAACAGGAAACAAAAGAAAGTTGGAGATATTTCGGCATGAAAGACTTGCCTCCTCCTCTTCGCCTCCGTCCTGTGCAGGGCCATTGTGTGTCTCTTGGAAGAGGATCTTCTTCATCTTTCTGTACTGCAGGTTGTCCAGTTCCCTTACAGCATCCTTTGTTCGTACTATCAGGTCCATCACCACAGACAGGGGGCGTTCTCTGCACAGGAACCGATGCTGCAGGCACAGAACAAGTAACATGAAACCAGTTTGTCCACCAACTAAATGCAATTCTATTAGCAATACCTGAAAATACAAACAAATTTTATTTCAAAGAGAAGTGAATAAAGTACAATTGGAATTCGCTTATCTTGGGAAGTAGTCACTCGAATTCAGAATCCTTTATTGATCCCGGAGGAAATAGTATGCACACAGTCGTATACAATTAAAGGTCCCAATAAAGAGAAATATAAGTGTATATATATATATATATATATATATATATATATATATATATATATATATATATATATATATATGGGGGGGGGGCTTATATAAAAGTCTAAAATTAGAAGTTAATATCTACATAAACTGATACAGAATGAACCGTGTCAGTGAGTAATATGTACAGTATTATCAATATGATAAACAATAGAATACAAATGTGGTGCAAAATGCAGGAGTACAACAGTGGGTGTTGTTGTATGGAGGAGTTGTACAGTTTAATGGGCACATGGAGAAATGATTTCCTGTGTGGTTCAGTGGTACATTTAGGTGGTATCAGTCTCTCACTAAACGTGCTCCTGTGATTTATCAGCAGGTTGTGAAGTGGGTAGGAGGCATTGTTCAGTATTGTCTTTATTTTGGAATTCGAGGTAAATGATCCGCATTCGTGGCCCTAGTGAAAAATTTTGGACCTTCACAAAAATTTGGTGCAAAATTACAAATAATACATATTAGATATTCATATGAAGGTTTTCTAATTCGAAGATCTTCGAGCATAATGGCGGTATTTCTTGGCCGAGAACACCTGAAAGCAGTATTGCACAATTTCATGGCTATATCGCTTATGTGTGAGTCAGCCTTAAGTGTTCAGCTATTGTTCAAAATGAATGTGTTCCTTTAGTGAAACTATAATTAGGTCATCATATAAAAGTGACAAACCTAACTGCATTTCACTTCAGATCATTACTCACATGATAGGCTGTTTAAAAAGTAAAGCCCAAGCAGACCAGGGTGCATATATCAATTAAAGATAATTAACAAGCTTTTCATGCTGCATACTTTCAAGCTTGCGTGTGTTGAACAGATCCTTTTTTGAGTGTAATGTGTTAATGACCCCCCCCCCCCCCCCCCCCCACCTCCCAGTATTACACAGCAAATTTATATTAAAGTTAAATAAAGTAAACATTACTAAATGTGGGAAACTGGGCTGGGGAAGTGTTTTGAGTTATGTGTCTTACATTGAGCAGCACATCAGAGGTAGGCCTGTCCTGAGGAATCTTCTGGAGACAAGAGTCTACAAAGTTGCGGAAATAATCGGACCTGAAATGTAATACACAGCGACAATTAGCCAGGAAGAGAAATCGTACATTTGGCGCACTTGAGGGTTTTTTTGGGAACAGTGTTGGTGTTAATCATGAATCAACACTACCAATACACAGTGGGAACAAAAGTTCTGATGACCTGTATGACCGACATTAAAATCTGCCTTTCCTTTCTTGTTTTTGTTTGGGATATTCCTCTGATTTACTCACAGTTACTTCCCACCCATCGGGAATACATTTCCTCTCTTGTTCATGAAAGTTCCCAACTAGGTAGGGCAAAGGTTAGCACGTTTCCTCTGAGGCACGTGATGACTGCAGTAGTTTTTGTTTTTTCTGTTCAGGTGCATTGTGACATGTTCAGAGGACAGTGTTATCAGGCCACATTCCTATGCTCACTGACACCCATCACTGGCTAATGTTGCTGTGAGTGACAGGGAACATAGTGTACATCATCTTTGAGAGCTCTGCCAATTAGTTCTGTTTGGTCCGCAGCCATAAAAAAAACTGCCTATCATTAATATAATCTCATTTTAATATAATCTCTTTTTTCCTCTATGTGACTAGTGTATTTTTTTATATTTATATTTGACAAAAATAAGAGTAAACTTGGTCTTCTCTCACGAAAAATTTAACACGGAAGCTAGGTTAAATGGCAATGCCACAAGATTAAAATAAATAAATGAAAGTTGTCTAAGATTTTAAACGCTCTAAGATTTTCATTTACTAATATGAGAGTAAAGAATATGACAATGAATAAGCAACACCATGGCTTAACAGACAACAGGAGAAATATGAAAGGGGGCGGCGGCTCACCAGTGATTTGAAGCCAGGACGGGGCTCTCATTCTGAGCAATATGATATAAGGCACTCATAGCATTCATATTAAACAGGGGAGGCTTCCGCTCCGCTAGAGGGACAGAACCAGAGGGACAGAATTAATAAAATAAGCATTATATATATATATAAAATCACGGATGAAACAATGAATAGCAGAATACAACAATAAAAAAGAGCAAACAGAACAAGAAAAACAGAGACAGAGGAAGAGAGGGAGGGAAGGGTAAACTTAGCATCAAAAGGTGCTTCAAAATTAAACCTTAAATCATTTCTGTGTAAAAGGTCTCAGACACAATGTCTTGTTCACCATCCCAGTGCACTAAATGTTTACAATGACCCACACCCACAGTACATGTGGTTGAAGTTAAATGTCAAAAGTGTTCAATGTCTATGTGTCACAGTAAAACACTCACCAAGCTCTATACAGGTGATTCCCAGAGACCAGACATCAACTTTGCCATCATACTGACCCTCGTCCATCGCTAGGATCACTTCTGGGGCCATCCTAAATATGAAAGTTCAAAGGGAAACCGTCAGAGATGTCAAAGACAATGCAACGACACAGTGCAGGATCATGAACATGCTATAACACAAGCAATATTTCAAGGCCACAATGAAAGGCAGCATGAAGAAATGTACTATTTAGCCAAGAGAATTCCTTTACGAATTGCACACAGGCTTGCTGCGAGAGGGAAAGCAGCAATTATTTGTGGGTGCTGCAGCCTGGGGTAGGGTGTGGACATCCCACTTCAAGGCTATTTATAGAGCCTAAAGCACCTCTTGGGCATATTTTCAAATAAAATGCTGTACAAAGCCCGTCTGTTTTAAAAAGATATTTGTAAGCATTTAAAATGATGTGATTTTTTTGGCAGAGTTCTGGTCTTAGTGTACTCTTCACTAAATCCCTCCCTTCACAGAATGTATATATGTATATATATAATTTATTGTTTGCTTGCGTGTGTGTGTGTGTATATATACACATACATACATACACACACACACTAAATTATCCTGGTCCCATTAACACACATCAAAATCTCCACTTTCATTATTAAAGTGAAACAAATAGCAAGCATTTCAAACTCTCCTGTTACATGTGAACATATGTATATTTTCATTATCAGGTGGCTTTTACTTTCATTCTGGTAAAATCTGTTACATAGTTTACAGTTGCCACTTTCAAAAGACTTTCATTTTATTCCCAGGAGCACGCAAAAATCACCAGAATAGGGCGTGAATTCGTCAGTACATATATGGCAAAATAGTGGCAAAAATAACATAGTCAGATATTAAACTGACAATTCAGTTACAAACTAGTGAACTTCTGAATAAACTAGGAACATGTATACTTAAACAATTCAGTTAACTGAAGTATAAACACTTCAGTTTACATACTTCGGACACAGATCTTCGGACACTCGTTTAAAGAACCGAACAACGTGTATTCGTATGCATACGCTGTTTATTCATACGAACATTGCTTCCGTTTTTGCCGTCGCATACATGTGTATCACATTCAACTTTTTGCAGTACAATGTCACCCCCACTGTGCGCGGATTAAATACTTGTTTATTTTTTCACCATGAAGCTTATAATGTCAACAGGACATTATGTTGTGCAAAGACATATGATGTACGCAAGCTTTTAGCAGGTTTGGGCTTAATTTCCCTGTAAGTACAAATGATATTGATCCAACATGACAAGTTGAAAATGAGGTATTTCTGGAATAAATAAATACACTGTTTTAACAATGTCTGGAATAAAACTGTATCAGGTTTAAGAGAAGGTACAGAAATGTGTCTCACCAGTAAGGCGTGCCAACAAAAGAGTTGGCTGGAGCCACAATGGAGGCAGATCCAAAATCTCCAAGCTTCACCTGACCAGGCTCAGTAAGCAAAATATTACCTGCTTTCACATCCCTGTGTCAGACAGACAGTTGGCCTTCATACATTAATAACTAAATGTTTGTATAATAATGTCACCTAAAAATGATAAAACAACCAGTAAAGCTTGCAGTGTAACCAGATATAACCGCATCTTTATTGGTTACCGCACAACTCGTTGAATCAGTATACAAACCTGTGGATCATATTATGTGAGTGAAGATAGGCCAGACCCTGCAGTGCACCATGGGTAATAGCAGCGATTTCCACTTCCTGTAGGGGCTTCTTATGGACTACAGACAAAACGCATAACAATAACTTACAATTATCCAGAGAATACACGACTATAACCAAAATCTCAATGTACAAGTAATAATAAACTAGATTTTTTTCTGTATACATTTCCTTTGGAAACAGGAAGTCAGAGTTAATTTGCACAATAGCCAACACCCTTGTCAAATGTAAACTATCTTAACAGGAACTTTGCACACAAGCTAAAAATGGATAATAATGAAAAGCCTAGAGTAAGGGTGTCTCAATACTCTTTTCTCCAACAACCTCTACCCTGTTTCTGAAGAGCCACATTCCTGCAGGTTTTACCTCCAACTAAAATCTAACACACCTCTTTTAGCTGTTCAAGAACTTCTTAAGGCAGTAATCAAATGGTTAGGTATGCATAATTAAGGCAGGAACCAACCAAAGTTTTTAGGAAGCTATTTCTCCAGGAATAGGGTTGGAGACCCCGGTAATAGATCATGAAAAGGTCCGGTGTGGGTGCAGGTTTTCACTTCAACCCAGCAGACCTGAGAGTTTCCTGAAAGTTAAGATCAATTGATGTAAGCAGGTGGAAGGTGTGGCCCTACATGGCTGAAATGAAAACCTGCACCCACAGTGGCCCTTTATGGATAAGATAGGACATCCCTATCCTAGATGATAAGATGTGTGTTTCTGAAGTTAAAAGGAACATGTTTAAGCTGAGATTACATGTTGGTGGTAACAGACAGCAGCAGAGCTATTACTAAAAGGGATGACAGATATGTTTGAATCGTAAGGCTTGTAACAAATTTCAGATGATATTACTTGACAGATATGTACACAAAGACTCACATTCTCGATTAGTTTTGGTGTAAATGTTGGGACTGTTTAAATACACAAGCCTGCTGATTTTCATCTCAGTCCAATATCCAATATGGCCACCACAAATGCCATCTTGAACTTGCATTCCACATATTACCTCGAAAAAAACCACATCACCGACCATTACCATTTTGAGGTAAGTCTGGGGACTGGGCAAACTTTTAAAATGCAGCATATTGGTGGATGGGTATTGCCCTCTTTGCAGGACTATTTTTATCCCTCATTCCAATTGGCGTGAAGGACAGAGGATGCACTCTACACACTACATTTTTGGTGTTGACGTTGGGACTGTGCAACTACACAAGCCTATCAATCAATTTTTGTCATGGTCCGATATCCAATATGGCTGCTGCAGCTGCCATTTTGAATTTGAATCCTGTGTATTAGCACAAAACATCTGTAATGTGGCACATGTGCTGTGGGGTTTTTGCTTTTCTATATCCTCTTACTGGTTCCATAGAAAACAAGACGTTTTGCTGGAAGTGACAAACAATAAAATTACAACATTACCAGCTAAACTAACTTCTTGGGGGTTTTTACCTAGAAACACTATCCTACTTCCCTTCATGACACGGTCGCACAAACAAGAAGTTCTAAAATGGCAATTAGTAAATGCAGTCTTTATATAGCACTTAAAGAACTACTGTTGCACCAGCAATGGCGGGAAAGAACAAAGCATCCATGCCAGTTACATAGAGTACCAAGTGCATCAAAACGTAAGACCAAGAGAGGAAATGGGACAGTGATGCAAAGCAATACAGGCACAAGGAAATGCTAAAATAAAATAAATAAAAGGATTTCTGACAGTAAAAAGAAATCTCTACTCACCCTCTAAAAGATCAGAGGCAGAACCCAAGCAATACTCCATCACCAGCTATGAGGAGAAAAGACAATGAAAGAGAAAGCAGATCAAAAACTAACTCTCTACACTCAATTAAGACCCAATGGAAAAACACGCCCATGTACCCTTACCCATGCTGTGTGCTCCCTCAGGTAGCAGCCTTTGTACTCAATAGTGTTGGGGTGCCGAAGCTTCTGAAGGAACTTCACCTCTTTAATGATGTCTTGCCATTTCTATACACAAATAAAGGGCAGATAAAAGAACAATCGCATAAGAAAGAAGGTCAAACTACAATTTTATTACAATGTAATATGTGACCCGTTCCAGCATAATACGGACTGAATCACAAGGTAGTGTTTTGAGTAAGCCTTTGTGCTTTGAGCCAAAATGCGATGTCGCCAAAAATACATCTTTCAAAGCATAATCTTTAACATGACCAAGTTCAAATATCCATAAACACAATCTGTCCAGGCTAAAATACTTGTTTAAGAAAGGGCTCCATGTCCAAGTTGATGTAAAACAAAGAAAAAAAAAAAACCACTTATTTTGTTGATTTTCAAACCGCTTTCGTGAATGCTCAAGGTATTTCCTTATTATTCACATTCGGTACCAGAATACTCTCCCTACATATGGAATCCCAGAAGGATTCCCCCGATCATATAATGCTAAACCAGTGAGAAGCCTCAAAACAGACATGACTTGGTGTAAATAGAACTCTATTGCTAGGAAGACGCTAGGAAGAATCGTACTGATTGGTCGAGATCAGGATTCATTCAGTTTATGGATGCTAGGTGGACATACAGAAGCTGGTTCTGTAACTGTAATTGCTATTTTCTCAAAAGTAGCATTTCCTGACTTTGAAGCATATGATATTCTCTTTCCAAATATATAAATATCTCAGTATGTCAAATCTCCTACTTAATCTGTATTATCGTGGAGCAGGTCACATATACAGGTTTAGACAGTTCCTAAAAGCGGAACTCCTCATTAGGTTTTTGTGGGCTGTCTGGGGACAGTGGAAAGGCTCTGGATTACTGATCAGAAAGTTGGTGGTTCATGTCACAATGCAACCAGGTTGTCACTGAAGCCCTTGAGCAGGACCCTTAACTCTCAACTGCTCAGTTGTATAAATGAGATAAAAGAAAAGTCTCTCTGGAAAAGGGCATTTGTTAAATGCCATAATTGTAAATGTTTCTTTTGCATTTAAAAATAATTCTTATTCTGTCAGTGTTTTAAACATTTAAGCCACATTCTGGGGAGAAATCAGACTAATTGTCAAAAAAAAAACCAAACATAAAATATTTTTTTTTGGGGGCATTTTCTGTTTGGATGTTGCTCATTAAAAAAAACCTCACTTAGTATACTTTGCCAAATGTCTGCACGTGTCAAGTTCCTACCAAAGAGCGAACAGGCCATTCAGCATCGTGATATATACCAGACAATACAGAAAAGCCATGCAAAATCAAATTTGTTGGTCTCTTAACTACGGTGCTCCACTTGCTATGTTCTACTAAGTGTTGGTTTCTCATGGTAACGTCTATATTCAAATATCTGAGCATCTCCTTTGTGATAAAATATTTGCATCTAAATCAGCTATGACGCAACTGTGGGTTTCCGAAAGATTTCATCAGATGTTCACATTACTGGATCACAGATTTATTCATCAAAGTCTACAGTGTCTCACGCCTGGTCAGGATTTGATAATGAGATTCTATTTCCCAATGGTATCCAGAAGAAGGATTATTTTTAAATGAAGTGTGCTCTGGTGAGTGGAAAACTTTCAAATTCATCACTCACCTCATTAGACTGTTTGCCGCTGTAAGACATTTTTTTGATTGCAACCACCTCGTTGGAACGAACATCTCGTGCCTAAAAGAGGACAGTTACATGAAGGCTACATTACCAGTACCCAAACATAAAAAGAGGGCACTTTTTATTATGAACATACAAACACATTTCTACATCTTACAAAGTAAACAGCTCCGAAGCTTCCATGGCCGATCTCACGAAGGTCTGTGAAGAGTTTCTCAGGGTCATCTTTGTAGAACAGATCCGCTACCTCAGGGTCCTTCAGACTCCCGGCACGGACACTCGCAGGCATGGCCAGCTCCTAAAAGAAAACAAAAAAAAAAAATAAAAAAAAAAACACAAATAACCCAAAAGCTCAAATCACTGTTAAACTTTCAGAATTCTGCGTATGCTGTGTTCCAGTCTGACACATTTCAGAAACACTTCTTAGTACCATTATATAAATATCTGCTGCATGGAGAATAAAAGGAACTCTTAGGTAATTATCAGCTGAGACACCCACCCAAACAATCTATTAAATAATCATTTCACAGAATTCAGCTGGTCGTACACGGGTCTGTTCTGCTCAGGGTGCTGCGTTACTGCCCGGGGAAAGTCTCATGGCCTGGACAAGAACAAACGCCTGATTCAAAGAACGCATTATGATGTGCTATTTAAGTGAAGCTGTTTCCATATTTGCTCATGTTTTTCTTAGATGCTAAAGTCACACCCATTTAAATCCTGTTTGTAATGCATTACAAAGACAAACATCTCAAATAATGCATTCTTCAGAAAGTAACTATGGCTGCATAACAATTTAAATTACATGGTATGAAACGCCATAAATCTTAAAAAACATGTTGCTACACTGACAAGTCTGCATTGCTTCTCAATAT
>JAOUQZ010000024.1:19504684-19521788 GCA_028564935.1 Neosilurus hyrtlii | reverse complement strand
AAACGCCCGAGCTGGGAATCAAACCCAGGACCTTCTTGCTGTGAGGCGGACGTGCTAACCACTGCGCCACCGTGCCGACACGTAAGATGAATATTCTGAATATATAAAATTCATCCATAGATTATACAATAAAAACCCATCTATTGATTCTGATTTTGATATACTGTATTAATCCCACAAGAAAAATTCTGGCTCTGCATTTAACTCATCCAAAGTGAGCACACACTCACACAGACAGTGAGTCTGGGGGTTCAGCCATGAAGGTGAAGTAAGGGAAGGTGCAGTTCCCTCCCCCCTGCGTCCACCCAATTTTCCTGCTGGTTCGGGAATGAAACCAGCAACCTTCAGGTACCAAACCCGTTCCTCTAACCATTAGGCCACGGCTGCCCCCATATCTATAAAGGCACATTCAAAACATCAAGACATCATGATTCACCTTTCCTCCTTTGGTCTTGCTCTCAGTCGTTTCTCTCCTCTTTTTCTTTGGCGCGTCCCTTTTTTTCGTCTCGTCTGCCCGTTTCGGTTTCTTCCCCCCCGCTTCACTATCCTCCTCCAGAGAGGGCAAGGAAGAGGAGGAGTCGTCTGAATCTCCTGCCTCGTCAGGCTCTTTATCCTTTGCTCTCACTGGGTAAAATAAGATGATAGATGTGAGACAACGTCAACGTAACAACAAGAATGTGCTTTAAATTACAAACGGCAGCACCCGTACCAGTTTCTTCCTCTTCTTCCTCCTCCGACGATTTATCAGCATTGTTCTTTCTTTCTGTTTCTTTATC
Source organism: Neosilurus hyrtlii (assembly GCA_028564935.1). NCBI lineage: Eukaryota > Metazoa > Chordata > Actinopteri > Siluriformes > Plotosidae > Neosilurus > Neosilurus hyrtlii. Next base: position 19,521,012 of record JAOUQZ010000024.1, on the reverse strand, counting down.
ACTCTCATCATCGCTGCTCTGACTTGTTCCTTTCCTTTCTGGTTTTATCTCCTCGTCGTCTTCACTTTCAGAGCTGCTCCCAAAGACTTCCTTCTGCACTTTTCTCACAGCCTCACTCTCCACTGACTTCGGTTTTTTGCTGTCCTCTTTTCTTTTTCTCTCCCTCACAGCACCCGTTTTGCCTTTTTTCCCAACAACCTTTTTCTCAGCTTTGTTTTCACTACCCAAACTCACACTTTGCTTTTTCTTTCCACCACCAGATTTTGCTTTCTTTTGATTTTCTTTGTCTTCATCACTCACGTCTTCCTCACTGTCAGAGCATACGCTTAGCTTTCCACCTCTGGCTTTTGTACGCTGATTTTCTTTGTCGTCATCTGAACTGCAGATCACAACTGCTGAGCTGATGTGATCGTTTTCGTCAAAATCTAAATCCTTCCTTTTCTTCTTTACCTTATTTTCCTTCTCCTCCTCCTCTTCATCACTTTCGGAGCTTGTTTCGCCGTTCCTATTCCTTTTCTTATTACGCTCTGCTTTTGTGTTCTTCCTTTGAACCTTTATATTCTCTTCTTCTTCACTCTCTTCTTCCATGTCCTTCTCACTTTCATCATCACCCTCTTCTTTAAGCAATTCCTCATTTGCTATTTTCTCTATTCCGGAGTCTGGAGAATCTGAAACAAAAAGTGATGTCAAGATTACACACATACACACTAATGACCCATTTTCCCTTCTTAAGATCTCCACGTTAAGCCCAAGGCTCAAATGTGTCAGTGATGTTCCATTTACACCCGGTATTAACCAAGTGGTCCAAGAGAAGGTTGGAAGATAGATCTGCTCACTTCACTTTCTCAAGGAATAAATGCATGGAAGTGTATTAGGGCCATCTATGGGTATAGCTTAGTAAATGCATCTATGTCGTCCATTTTAATAGGACTGACTTCAGACATTAGCTCTCCCTTTACTTCTCAAAAATTATTTTTGACTTTTTTCTTAGAGATTCTGACTTTAAAGTCAGAAAACACTCCTCTAAGTGGCGATGACTTGTAGGTGGCCCTACTATTTCTGTATGAATGGACCAGATGAACAGGTAAAAAGCATTCTGTGACCAATAAGCCATTCTTGTGTGGACATGTATATATGCCAGTTTCGGATCAGTGTCCTCTTGAACGAACCAACCACAATCCAGCTATAGCTTCCTGGCAGACGCAGCCAGATTTTTCATGGAGTCGAGGATGCCATGTATCCCAAAAAAATTCTCCAAGTAAACAATATAACAGACTGTCCACAATATTTAAAAGTTGGAATCAGGCTCTTATCCGTGCAGTATAACCATACTTTTTGACAAACCTACCTTACTGGTTGTTGCCGAAAGCTCTGTTTGTGTCTGTTATTATAGTAGTCTGGTTCCACCAACAGTTCCAGTAACATCTAATGTAACCGACTTTGAAAATTTTACCTCTCATCAAAGTTGCTTGTCGCTCATCACCTTCTTTGTGAATCCAGCTTTACACTCGAGATCTGATCATTCTCATCTCACTGACTTACCAAACTGCTTAATCCTACTGGAGTCGTGGGGAGACTGGTGCCTATCTCAGCCGTCAATGGAAAAAGGTGAGGTACACCTTGAACAGTTCACCAGACCATCACAAAGCAACAAACAACCATTCACACTCACACCTGGGGGAAATTTAGAACAGCCAATCAGCCTAAAGTTAAAGGCTTTGGACTGTGGGAGGAAACCGGAGTATCTAGAGGAAACCCATGTAAGCACGGTAAGAACATGCAAACTCCACACTTAGACGCCCTCGCCGAGCCCCGGACTCGGACCCATGGCCGTCTCGCTGTGATTGATGCAGACGTACCAATTGCTACACCACCATTCCCACCCCAGATAAGATCAACAGCATGATACTGTCACCTGGAGGGTCTGACGTGAAACGTGATTTCTTCTTTCTGGACACATGATCTTTGTGGTGTGCTTCTTCCTCATCCTCTGCCTCACTTTCTTCCCTTTTCCTTTTATTCTGATTCTGTGCTGAGGCCGTGCAGTTTATTAAAGGCTCATCATCACTGCTGTTGTCCTGTGAAAGTGCAAGAGGTTCATGAATCTGACTGAACAGCTCAGAAAGGTGCAATCGCTCAAGAACAGAACTGATCCATACCTGCATTTTTAAAAGTTCTTCTTCTACGATTTTCTTCAGCAGCTGTCTGTGCTCTGCAGTCAGTGACTCCCTGCCCACGTGATCCAGATATTTCTTACGTATTATTCCAAGTGTTAGAGTACTACACACAAACAGACTCCAGTTCAAAATTCATAGACATGACGCCATTAGGTTATAATTCACAGTTAATTGACAGGCGCCATATTTTGCTGTGTTAGCATGAAACATGTATAAGTTAAAGCCGAGTTGCTAAGATCAAGCTGTTCCCATAACAACGTCCAATACGTCATGAAAACACTGACAGGAAGCTTTTAAGAAAGAATCTCTGCTCACCTGAGGTCTGAGCAACTCTGCAGCTCCTGGGAGACAAATTTACGAATAGCTGCTGCCTCTGACACCATTGCTAACTTGAGGAGCTAATGCGCTGAGAGAAAAAAAAACAAACAACAACGCGCGCGCGAAAATGTCCTGTGCTTCCAGGTTTGGCGCGCGCTCTACCGGTCGCGCGCACGCTGCATTGCGTCATCACGTACTCAGCTTCTGCAAATTAAAAGCTGCTCTTACTGTTTTCGGACAGTCCCGTTATTCGCTGTCTTTTGTTCCATATTATGAAATAATGCCACATTATCGGAATCTCACAACCAAAATATCACACCTATGTCGTATCCGGTGATGACCTGACGTCATCAAATGCGCGTCACGTCATGAATGACGTCTCAGTGCTGGGGGCGTGGTCGAGTGCTAGTTATTGGTGAAGTTAGTAGTTATGCCTGTTTCTAATCCACTCCTTCATTTGCCAAATCTTACTAGGGTTCCGGGGAGGCTGGAGCCTAAGTCAGCCGATACTGGGTGAAAGAGGTGCACACCCGGAACACCCTCAACAGACCATCGCAAGACCAACACACACAACCAATCACACTCAAATCCACAACTAGGGGCAGTTTGGAACAGCCTAATGTGCATGACTTTGGACTGTAGGAGGAAACCAGAGTACACAGAGAGAGGAAAGACAAGCACGGGAACAGCATGCACACAGAAACGCCCTCGCCCAGGACTCAAACCCAGGCTCTTGCTGTGAGGAGGATGTGCTAACCACTATGGGATTTTTCACCAGGCCAGGGTGTATCCCCTGGCCACGCGTTTATACTGCTGGGTGGACAGAGGCACACTTGCTGTCAAGACCTTGCTCAGGGGTGTTAGCACGGTGGGGGTCTAATGGGGACCTCTCAATCATGAGCCCAGTACCCTAACCACTACATACACCGCCCCTAAAGGATTAAGTAGTTCGGCAAGTGAGTGAGTGAATGACTCATCCTTTGTGGGTCATGGATCAGCTGCAGCCAATCCCATCTGACTTCAAGCAAGAAGCAGGGTATACCCTGGATGGGTCTATCCAGAGTTTACACAAAGATGAAATAACCACAGTTGACCTAATCTTCACGAGTTGAACTGTCAGAGGAAACTAGAGCGCCCACGGGAACCAATAGTGGTACAAGGAGAGCATACAGCAAGGCTTCCATCAGTCATGGACCTTTTATGAGGTTAGACCACCCCAGGACCACAGTGCCACCCACTGTAAACAGTATAACATTCAGCCTTTCATGCTGTTTTCATTTTCTTTGCAGCATCTATGGTATGAGGCTTTCCATAAAGAAATTTTATTTGCAAAGCATTTATTAATTATTTAATGAGGCTTACAATAGTTATTGTATTAAAAAAAGTATTTTATTAATGGTCCAGTGGATAACACCACCATTATTTCTGAACAGCATAACATGCTACCGAACAATTCCAAAACGTTCAGAAATGTCTTATAATACTGTGCATATTAACATGTATTTCTTAATTTAAAAATCTTAAAAGACAGAGAGTGTAAGCATTGTATTCTTGTTTCACTGGTCATGAGAACAATTCCCACAAGACACTTAAGAGATAACAGTGGTCTAGTGCAACACCTCTTTAAATTCTATTTACAGCAGTTTCACAGGTTAACAATTGGTCATTAAATCCATGTTTTTATTAGGAGTCAATGTCAGGTATTTTAATTAAACTGCCAGTTATTTACAGCTATGTGTGCAAGAATGTTTCTAGAGAGTGTTACTTCAAGTCAGGATGACTCAGCACATGGCAGGTTTTCTTTTTGTTTTAAAAAAAATAAAAACTTCATCATTACATAAAACAACATAACAGGTTATATGTATATTATAAACAGATTCCTGTGGATCACTCAAACAGGATCCTGATAACCAAAACAAATATGACAGTTTTTGCAGTAGTGTGCAGTGAAAATTATACACCATCACTTTTGTCTAAAAGGGCTCCTAATAAAAAGAAGCAAAAAATTACTTCTCTAAAATTTTTTTGGTGAAAATATATTGAAAAAAAATTTATCCGACAAGTATATTGAGGTAAAAGTGTGGCTAATAAACAAAAACACTGAAAATACCAATTTTTCAGAATTTATTATTATTATCTTTTTTTTCTTTTGCATAGCATGAATGAACTTCAAACCATAGTAAATGATTTAGCGAGTGACGAAATAAAACAAATGTGAACACTATGTCTGTATGGTTAAATGCTGTAATTAAAGTAAAGGGTGGTCGCACTAAATGCTGACTTTTTTTTCAAAAAAAGAAAGAAAAAAAAAGAGAACATCCTTATTATTACTATATATTGTTGTCTGTTTACTTATTCTCATTAATATGATCCAATATTATATGAAATAAATACTTCAATAGTGCTATACTTGTCAGAATTATTTTTTTGGTTCTCATCTCCTACAATAGAATTTTCACCAAAATTATAGAGAAGTACATTTTTTACTCCTTTTTTTGGAGCTCTTTTAGACAAAATAGGTTGTTGTATAATCTTTACTGCACACAACTGTATGTGTCAGTGTTTGGCCGTTTTGTATACATTGACCTATAAAAGTAATTCCTGCCCAGGTTTTTCAGTCCTTTGGACGATTCTGTGGCTACTGAAAAACCTGCTGTGGTCAGATCAACATAACATTCAATCAGTTTCCTATCAAGCAAAATATATCATGGATGTCTTTCTAGTCAGTCTTCAAGTAAAAGGGCCATACATTTCCATATACACTATACACAAAAACACACATACACCCCAACCTCAAATAAAAACTCCAGTGTTTTTAAATCTAGTCTTCATCATGCATATCTGGAGCACATGAATAATTAGTACCATAGAATCCACCAAGCTCAGAAAAATAAGTACACTACGTTCTATAACGATATACAGGCTGGCCCAAAAAACCTTCGCACGCTGTGATATTTTCATGGAGTGCATTTGGCCTTGATCACAGCATGTAGGGGAGATGTAACATCTCCAGTGGGTCTGGTCGAGGCTCAGCAACATTGATATGGAAATAAAATGAAGTCAACTGATGACCTGAATGTACCTGAATGAGCAGGTTATCACATCAATGGACTTTTTCTTCCCTGATGGCACGAATATAAAATGGGGACTCAAATAATGAAAGAGTGGCTCAGGGAGCACAAGGAATCATTATCGTGTATTGGAACCACAGAGTCCTGACCTTAACCCTATTGCAAGTTTTCGGGATGTGCTGGAGAAGACTTTATGGAGTGGTTAAATTTTTTCCTTCATCAATTTAAGACGTCGGTGTGAAAAGAACCAGACACTGGATGGACTGGGGGGGTGGGGTGGGGCGGACTACAACAAGATTTAATTGGTTTATTTTTCCATGTTAAAACATGATGCTGCTGCCGCTGATGACGATGAAGACCACCTGCTCATAGAGACCATGTGAGTGCCAATCATTCTGATTCAAGAATTACCAATTTGGGATTCACATATAAAATAGTGGGTCAATGAGATCACAAAGTTCTTCTATAGTATATACTAATAAACAATATCCACCCCACAAACTTAGGGGAATGCTCGTAAAACCAAAAAAAAAATTCTCATTTTGGACTGCTTTTCTTACATTTCCATATAGTATATAATAAAAATTATTATTTATCTCAGGGTCAGTGGAGATCGCTGAATAGTCTGCTTAACATTCCGTTAATCAGGGACTATTCAGAAATATCCACCTCACCTTTGAGGAATAATTGTTATGTATTCCAAATGCCTAGCTATGTTTTCCTGTACTGATCCAAAAAATGGAAATGGTGCTTACTGATACCCATGTAGAATGGAAGGCTATGGATAATTCTAGTTTATATATATATATATATATATATATATGTTGATGCAAACCTAACTTCCCATAATCATACGTATTTTAAGTTCTAAACTGCAATAGGGAAGAACTTGTGGTTATGGGTTACCATCATATCTGGGCAGACCTTATTTTGGATGGATACTATGAGTCTAATATGAAAGTGATGGAGAGATGGATAAAACCTACAATCTAAAGCTGTATCCTACTGACAGCAATCCTCTCATTACAGGTGTGCAATGAGTGAACAGGTTTACAACATACAGCAGTACAGGGAAAACACGTGGATAATTCCTCTCTGAGCTTCCTGGTGGCGCATCGACAAGGTGCATGATTATCAACCTGGAGATCCAAGTTCGAACCCAAGTTGATGCCGCAGCCATGTGTGACCAGGAATCCATGGGAGCTAATTGGGATGGCATATGCTCTCGTCACTCACAACGATCACCAGCTAATCCATGGGCGTCTGTGAGCTCATTCGTAAAAAAGTGGCGGAAAGCACTTTCTTTCCATGTGTGTTAAGTAGCCTCCAAATGCGCATGTGCAGGATTTTGTAAAAAGACGGGTAACAGCATAGCAGCACCACATGTCACGATGGGGGCATGTGCATGCTTACACTCCCTCCCCTGGTTAGTGGTGGTCATGTGTGATAGGGGGGCAACAGTTGACGGGTGGGAATTGGATAGGACTAAAATTAGGGGAGAAAAGAAATGGGGGGAAAAATTCCTGTCTGTCGCAATCACACCTATGCTACAGATGAGTGCAACTGTTAAGAATAAGGTTAAAAACACTGGAGCATTTACATAACAAGTCACTTGAATAATTCTGCTGGGATACTTTAAAGAAAAGGTTTAGGACGGCACCCACTTTAGCAGGAACATGCATCATATATTAATCAAGTATGAGTTGCTTCTAAGTACCTCTCTGCAACTGTCTCCAAGTACACACATCTGTGTAGAAAAACATCACAGTTTACCAGTACGCTTTCACAATTCTTTCACACGCACACACACCCTACAACACAAGTCATTTTTTTAAAGTTGAAAGTTAGACAATAAATTAACAGAATAATAAATAACAAAGCAAGAAACCAGAATGATGTACAATCCTTCTCAAAAATAAAAACGAAACCACACTCTGGCTCCTGAAATTATTTCTTAGTGCAGTGTTACTGTACCCAAGATTGATTCCCATCGCTGCTCAACCCACCCACCCATCTATCTTTGTATCCCTGCATATAAATTATTCACAATTTTTCCTGTTATAGTACCCTTAGGCTCTTCTTACTACTCATGCTGCTCATTTCTCCCACCATCAGTCCTTTCAGTCCTTGTACACAGTCTGCTGGCCATGCCCCCTCTCATCATGCATAATATGCCTCCGTACATGAATCCTCCTTACACGTCTGTCTCCACCTCCGACACCTGCTCCGTCTTCTTCTGACTGACCCACGCCCGAAGAGGACACACCACCTGAGTCCAATAAGCCCATACTTCCATGACCAGAGCCCTGGCTATTCTCATAGATTAGTATGTTTAGGGTTTCTTCAAAGATCCGAGCTTCGGGGAACTCAACCTATGAGGACAGGACAAAACAAATCACGGACAATGAAAAGTGAGTCACTTTAACATAAAACAAGCCGACCGCAAAATTTACCAGTGCATATATGGTCTTTCCTTACTTTGGTCTGTTTCTTCTCAGTGGCGTAAACGATAGAGGTACAACAAACCTCGGCGATCTTGCGTCCGTCTCCATAGAAGGACCAACAGCAGATTTCATCTCCGAGCACGTCTTTAATGAAAAGCACTCGACCGTTAAAGCGCAGCCCCAGTTTATCGAACAGCTCGATGTTCTTCAGCAAGTTGTCGTCTGAATTGCTGATGAAGTGATAAGGGGTTTTAGAAATATTATGTGCCAGAATCAAACATACTACAGAACAAGAAGTTTCAGTCATCAAGTTCACATTAATTAACAATTATGCTCTGACTCTGATTATTAATTTTAGCGCTATCCACCAAGGCTGAGCTGCACTGTTGAAGCATATACTACACGGACATTCAAACAAAAGAAGGCACACCCAAACAAGATTTTTAATGTTTTCTTTTTTTCCAAAAAAAATAAATAATAATAATATATATATATATATATATATATATATATATATATATATATATATATATAATGATCACAGGTGCAGATGGGCTCTCAGTGAAGTTAGGTACAGAGCGGAAGAGCTACGTAATGACACCTCTTTAAACCTGTTACAGAGTTTTTGTAGTACTATGCAGAAAAGTAAACTAAAATGAGACCTTTATTGTTTCTTATCTTCCTCTTCTTTTTTTTTTTTTTTTTAAATTTTAAAATCAGAACAGGCACAGATCAACTCCCAGCACAGGCAGATGTAGAACCTACGAGCTGTGTCACGATGTCTCTTTAAATCCTTTTCAGAGTTTTGGTAGTACTACGCAGAAAGATAATAGAACATTATGTGCCCTCTTTCACACATACGAGCCCTTATGACTGATTGGTATTAAAATAGGGTACACCTTCCCTCCTATCACAAGAGGATGACCAATTTTCTTGTCTCCTAGCCACAGAGAGCTACGGCATAATTTGGATCTGAACTCTGAGTCTCCCAATGATAGAGAGAACACTCTGGAATCTGAATTGTTTTTAATAATTGCATGATGGTGTTGCAAGAGTGTGTACGACTTTCCCGTACCTGGTATAGGAATATTTATTGTTCCCTCTGTTATTCTGCAGTTTCACCACAGGCTGAAACAGATTTAAAAACATTTTTAGAAAATGACTTGAAATGATTTGCAGATGCCTGTGGGCGCACAACCCCAAGAGATTTTTCTCACCTTCTTGCAGGTGGCGATCATCCGCTGTTCCTCCTTGGCAGAGGTGATCATGGGGATGCGACAGCCTCCCTCATAGAGCTCAGTGCGTTTCTACAGGATGAAAAACATTGTTCACACCTTGATAGAGACATCCTAATATCTGTTAATAAAAGGAGAATTGCTGTGAGACATGTGGAAATTAGCTCTAACAATCAGAACATTATTTAACATATTTTTAGAAACAATTAGCATATTAAGTTACCACATTGTTATTTAAGAATATGTATAAAAATGAATTTTCACATTTCCCAACTACTGAGAGCATCAGCGTTCAAACAATTAAAGCAAACTGACGTTTAGAGAGAACCCCATCAGGCTCAGATGGCACAAAGAGAACCAAAATGAAATGCACTGATTAATATTTACTGTAATTAAGATTAGCTTAAATAATATTGACAGTACATAGGCCAAAAGTATGTGGACACTCAACCATCAAACCCATTCTAAAATCATCAGTATTAACAGAGTTAGTACTGTTAATGCAGTTTGGCAAAGACTCATAAATAAGTGTAAAGGTAATACAGTGCATATTCTCAATACAGTCTGAAACCTACACTCTAAATATACCAGAAGCACACCAAGATTACAGTATGTGGTATTCATTCAGCACTCAAATTTGTCTGAACTACCCTGTATATACTGTCCTCGATGTAATTAAAGTATCGGTGTATGGTTATGCACCTGTAATGTAGAAAGGCAGTGCTGGATAAGACCCTGCAGTCTGTAATACTGTGCCTCCTTCAGTACCTCCTCCAGCTCCCTCTGACTCTCAGGGAGTGGCACTGTGCCATCCCGTAGGAAGTTCAGTACCAGGGAGAAATGGCGTCCACATCTGTCCAACACTACCCAGCCTGGAGAATACACGGAGCTAAATAACTGTGGCACATTGAAATAGATACATACTTTAACTACCCAAAAATAAGACTCAAATCAGGAGCCTGGTTTACATATTAAACAGTGTGAATGCAAAATAAAGTGAAAGCAAAAGGATTTACATAGCAAGAGACTTGAATCCAAAAACTTCTGTACACACACATTTCCTAATACAAGTAGTTGTCAGAAGTGTGTGGATTAATGTTGTTCCTTAAAGTACTTATATCATAAATACACTGAGCACACTGAGACTCCGGAAACCACAGAATTAAAAGTGTTAGAGTATATAGAGTTTATATTCATTATTTTCGACACCCTTGCGGAATATAGTTTATAACAAGACTGGTTATTTGGGGGGGGGGGGGGGGGGGGGGGGTGTGATTTGTGCTTTAATCTCACTATGAAATATACTAAATATTTAACCTTTCTCTCAGGGGTTCCCAAACAACCACAAACAGAGCCATTTCTACAAGTCTACATTATTCCTACAATAGTGTTTATATTCATTATCAACATCACAAGAAATGGACCCAACACTGGATGAAAATAAATGTCATGTTGCATAAGTTTGCTGAAACATTGGCATGGCGATTCTGTTCTGTAAGCAAGGCTAAAGGCGGAACAATAACATATTCGTGTGTGCAACCTTTTTTTTTGGGCTGGGCAGTGTATTTGACTATTTCTTGCACTGTGATCAAAAATACACAAAAAGCTTTGTCTCATTCTCATGATTACCATAGGCTGTTTCTCATTTATTTACCAATCTAGAAAATCCAGAAGAAGAAATGAATAAGAAACAGACCTTCTTTAGAACTGAAGGTGGCATAAGAGGTTGTTACATTTTTACCATTAAATGTTATAACAAACAAAACCTGGTACTGTTAGTACTCAGGACTGTCAAGAATAGTAGGGGACAGTGGGGCTAGTCGGTACAATGGGGCAAATTGGTACAACTAATATGTCAAAAGAGTTTAACCATTGCACTTTTGTCTCATGTGTTGTTTTTTAGGTCATATCACTACAATTTTTGAACTTGCAGTGATCTAACTTAAAAGATATCATGTGACAAGAGTGCAAAGGTTAAACTCTTGACATATTGAGTGTACCAATTTGTCCCATTGTACCAACTAGCCCTACTCTCCCCTACACAAGTACAGAACATGAAACTGTTCAACCACAAGTAAAGGAATAGAAATATGTATTCATGTATGTATTTTACCGTGGATAATGCGAGCAAGCAAGTTAAATTATAATAAATAATCTATAAAGAAATAAGACAAAAATAACATGTAGAATATTAATTTAAAATGTGGCTTGTTTCAATGTCACTTCATCTAACCATTCCAAGTATTAGCACACCCAATCTGTCTCTTTTTCTTTTCTTGGATTTGTTCCTGTTTTTCTCCTAATTTAACCTGTAATGCACTGCCTTCCTATCACATATATCCTCCACCAACCAGAGAAGAGCGTAAGCAAACATGTGCCCCCTCTGTGACACATGATGCAACAACCTGCATCTTTACGATCTGTTGTGTATTCAGACACGGGAGTGGCTTAACACACTCAAAGGTAAAGCACTATCCATCCTTTTTGTACGAATGTGAGCACAGATGCCCATGATTGCCTGGTGATCGCTGTAAGTGACAGGGAGGAGAGCGTATGCGATCCCTCCCTCAAGTAAGAGCTCAGCCAATTATCTCCCATGGATTCGTGGTTGTGGGTGGCTTGGATTAAAACATGAAATCTCCAAGTTGACAAATAGAGAGCGCGGGAGCCCCCAATTTGTCTATAAGTGTAAATTAATTTGTAACATGACAGAAAAAGAAGAGACAGAGTTTCTCTCACAACCCCATTTGTGACAACAAATCGAGTTACCTCTGCTTAAGGATTGCCTGCTTTACCTAGAGTACAGCCATTGTATGAAATAAAATCCTGTTCCTGATGCTGAGTATAAGCATCGTAGTAACACATTTCCACGCTCTGTCTCACCTTCTGAATCAATGGTCACCTCCACACTGCCATCACAGATCCTCTTGAGAAGGCTGTCCTCTTTGCTGAGGGTCTGGACTGTGGTGTAATGCAGGGATCCACCAACGTTCAGCTTCACATACTTACTTCCAGCCAGACCTGTTCCTGTCTTCTTCTCTACGACATGGCTAGGGGATGGAGGGGCACAGCTGGGCTCTGGCACCACGTTCCCACCAGAAGCTTCGGCAGACATCAGGAAAAAGCAGTCCAACCCTTGTAATGTTCCGCCTACAGGTTATGAGGGTATAGACTGAGTAGAATACCAAGCAGCACCAGGAAACTCAACTGCACTGCAGTTTTAAATACAATTTCAGGTTTTTAAAGGCAAGCTGCAATATAGTGAAGTTAATAATCGTCACATCAAAGACCATGATAAGACTCATAACTGACGTCACGCCCAGAATGAAACGCAATACAATTTCTCAACATCTGACTCATTCTGTTGCTATACTTAGTAAGTAGACAGACATATAAACACCACAACATTTCAGGGCATGACACAGACAACCATTCTGCAGTCAGGACCAGTTATCTAGCTATTCCTCAGACGTGATGGTTGGTCACTTAATACATATTTTATCTGTGAAAAGGAATCGGGTCAGATGGTACCTCTGTCGAAACAATGACACATCTCACTAGCACTAGCAGCTAATCCCAGGATCAACAAAAACAATGTTGCTAAACCATTTCCTGCGTCAAGCTAACTACAATAATTCTTCAACCCGTTCTAAAAATATACACCCCAAGCAATCATAAATAATAACAAACAATAAAAACCTTATTTATCTAGCTAGCAAACAGACCAGGCAGTAACCTAAGCCTAGCTAGCTAGCATGCTAGCTTACTTTACTGTGGCTAATAATGTCGACTAGCTAGTGACAAAACTAAATGCTCACCAAGCTGTGTGTCTGAAACAGCGCCCTGAAGCTCAAGCAGACATTGATAATTATTTTTGAAACTTTGTCTTCAAGAATTTGTGTTTTCTATTTTATTTCCCGTCGGTGGTCATCCACTACTTACTTCCTCCTCAGTACTTTCCGTAATACACGAAAATCTAATCCTGATTGGCCAAAACGCACGTCAGTCACTTTGAATCGTTCCGCCCTTCCTTATCTGTCATGCGCAAAAGCTACGCACAAGGCGACACACTACCGTACTAAATAGTATGCCTAGGTATTAGGGATGGTTGCTATAGAAACAGTGAGTTGCATACTTTTTAGTAGAGTAGTAAGTGGTTTTGGGCGTAGCCTATATAGTGCACGTGCACGCGCACGCATGTGGCCCTGATTTTAACCATTCCGAATCCTCATTCATTCATGTATTTATTTGCCCAACCTAATCCTACTGGGGCCGCTAGGAGGCTGGAGCCTATGTCAGCCGACTCTAGCCAAAGGCGAAGCACACCTTGAACAGCTGGCCAGTCTGTCACAGTTCACACTTACATCTCAGGGCAATTTGGAACAGCCAATTAGCCTAATGTGCAGGTCTTTAACTGTGGGAGGAAACCGGAGTACCAGGAGAAAACCTGAGTAAGCATGGGGAGAACATGCAAACTCCACACTGAGTCCAGGGCCTGATCCTGGGACCTTGTCGTGTGAGACGGACGTGCTAAAGACCACACCACCTCGTCGCCCTGCAACCTGAACAACTGGTTTAAATAGGTGTTAATTTTGCATCTGTTCTGAAAAGTGAGAAATGTTAAAGCTTAAATAATATATTGCATGTAATCAGTATATAAATCAGGGATGTCCGATCTTACCCGCAAAGGGCCAGTGTGGGTGCGGGTTTTCATTTCAACCAAAAAGTAGCCACCTGTTTCAATCACTGATTAAAATTTTTTTAAAAATGCACATTAGTGTTTTAATTTTGAAGCCGAGTGGCAGCCATCTTGGTGAGACCACCATGCTTTAAGATCTCAAAATGGAGCTGTTGAAAGCCACGACAACTCAAAAACCCTGTAAGTTTTACTGCTGAATACCTTAAATTCATATAACTTTACCAATAATTTCACTGACATTTCTAATTATTTTAAAAAAATGTAAAAATCTAATAAAAGCTCTGCATAGATTAAACCTGACAGTTTAATTCTTTACATTCTGGACAGTCGTACTAAGCATTTCACTGCATATTGTACTGTGTATAATTTGTATGTGACAAAAAAATTTGAATTTGAATTTAGATGAAAAAATTTGGAAAAAACAAATAGTTTAAAATTAAATATACAGCTTAGACATAAGAGTTTTCATTTTCTTCATCTTTCCTTGTATGCTATTTAAGTATAACTTTCAATATTAAAGTGGTCTCACCAAGATGGCACCAGTCTGGCTTCAGGTTTTGTCACATGCGAACAATAGAATACACAATCCAGTCACTTTCTGAGATCAGTGGTTCACATAGGTGGAAGGTGTGGCTACCGCTTGGTTGAAGTGAAAATCTGCACCCACACTGGCCCTTTGCGGATAAGTTTGGACACCCCCGATTTGATAAAATAAAATGAATGAGAAATTAGTCTGGTTGTTTTTATAATTCCCAATAAAAGTGTTCAAAACTTGTTGAATAAAGGAAGAGAAGTTCAGTGATTTTTTTTGTCCCTCGATGACATAGAATTATTTTTTTTGATGTGGCCCCTTGGTGAAAATTTATTTGACACCCGTGTCATACACTCACTCACACACTTATTTGCAGTACTGCTTAAACCTACTACTAGGGTCGCAGGGAGGCTAAAGCCTATCTCAGCCATCAGTGGGTGATGGCAGGGTACACCCAGAACAGCTTACCAGACCATCACAGGGCAACACACACAACCATTCACACTCAAACTCACACCTAGGGGCAATTTGCAACAGCCAAATGTGCACATGGACTGTGGGAGGAAACCACAGTACCCAGAGAAAAAGCACGCCTTCTTGTTGTGAGGTGGACATGCTAACGACTAAGCCACTGGGCCAACCCCCTGTTATACAGTGTTGTAAATATTATACAGTATGTTCTTCTTATGACCTCGTGATGACAGAAATAAGGCATCCAACAATCACCATCCAACAGACCTTTATTTATTCTTAAATCTTAGCAAATAAATTATGCCTTCATGACAATATATTATGTAGATTAATAAATAATATGAACAATTGAATATTAGTAATATTTCAATGCAACAGAGTCCATAGCTGGACTCCAAGTATGGCACAGTGGAAGAGACAAAAACTCACTGCTTAATAGTAACAACAAACCATGATTCAATTGAAAAATAACATTATAAAAAGCAGTTCGGGTTTCGATACTGCATCACAGCAAGCAGCTGATTTTTTTCTTCAATATGCAACAACATCAACTCTGATAAACAATGATAGTAAGGATAACTGTCTGAATGAATCCTAAGCTGAAGCAATAAAATATACAATCGTTGCGTGCCCTAAGCATGAAAGACATTCCACCCCTTTAACCCCGAAGTCATTCAACATTAAGCAGAAAGAGATTTTTAAGAAACGGCAAAGAACATTATGAAACGCTGGCATTATTGGTCATTATTACATTATAAATGTAGGAAATACTATGGCAACAGGTGAAATGGTTTTGACGTCACATTATGGGATGTCATTATTTTGGCACTGGATCCATTTTGTATACATACATTTTGTATACATAATATTCAATCAAAATATTTACATTCAATATATTCTGTTCTTTTTTTATTGTGTGTGTGTGTGGGTGGCTGGGTGGGTGGGTGTGTGTGCACAGAGGAGTATGAATATAGTGGTGTCATGTAAATGTTCATGTGTTGTTGTGTGTTTGTGTGTGCTCCTGTCTTTTATATGATTCACCCCACATGTGGAAAAAGCTCTCTCTCTCTCTCTCTCTCTCATTCTCTCTCTCTCTCTCTCTCATTCTCTTTCCCCCTAAGTTGCTGACTCACCCTTAGCCGTATCTTCATTTGAGCTTAGTTCTCACTATGTCACCACCTTTTACTATCTTTTATTAAGTCCCTTACCCTTAAGGCACCAACCTAAATGTTAGAAAACATATCTGATAGTGAGAAATCATAAGGTCAATCTTGACTGTTTGAACTCTTTTACAGTCTCTCTCAACACACACACACACACACACTCACACACACACACACACGCACACACACAAACACACACTGACACCAACACACACACT
>JAOUQZ010000024.1:19468417-19483053 GCA_028564935.1 Neosilurus hyrtlii | reverse complement strand
CACACACACACACACACACACACACACACACACACACACACACACACACACACATATATATATATATATATATAAAAGTTATTTAACTGTTAATAACTACCAGCTATTTAACGTCCGTACACAGTGACCCACAGATTAAAGACCATATAAGCATCGATCTGAACAGCGTTTTCTCTGACTGTAGTCTGAGCTAGCTCCTAATCATAATACATAATCAGTGATTATCAATTACGAATACTTTTACCAATCTAGTAACAACCAACAGTGACTGGTTTATATGGGATACCTTGAGTTTTTAATATTTAATATATTTGTTATATAACCGATATCCAATTACAGTGTTTGTATTTTAACCAGTCAGAAGCGTTTACTTTTGTTTATAATCACTAATTGATCAGACACACCACTTCCCATCAGTAAATACTTGCTATACTGTATGTAAACAGTTGTGAAATAGTATTCGGAAAATACTTAAAGGCTAGTAAAATTTATTGGTGTTATATAAGTCTGCTACAGAAGGTAGAATCAGGGAGTTTGAGCTTTTCTTTGTTATGATATATGACACACCTTGTACATCATCATCATCATCATCATCGTCGTCATCATCATCATCATCGTCATCATCATCTCTCTCTCTTTCTCAATAGACTAGGATAAATGATCGCTCCTCCATACAGAAGCCCCACCTCTTCTACCTTCCTGATGTTCCCAGCACCCCTTTCTTTCCACGGGATGCTCATCGCCATGACATTGAGATCCTAGAGGCCAGTTATCCCATAATCCTTGCTGAATTTCAAGCTGTCTACCAGAGAGGCATTGACACAAAGCTAGGGTGGATATACCAAGGACCTAAGGTAATAAAAGTAATATAATAATGAATGAGGTAAAGTAACGTAAGTATTTAAAGTATACTAAAGTCTTATGCTGACTGCCATTCCTGATTGGAGGATTTTCCTCCATTCCCCATGACCCTAGCAGGATTAAGCAGTTCAGATTGCATGAAGAAACAGTCCTCTTTAGCACTACTACACACTCAAACAAGTTTCATTTAGAGATCGTCAGCGTGCTGAAGTTGCAGGTTTAATCAGTTGTACGTATATATTTTTTAGAAAGATCTACTTAATATGATTAAATAACCTCTCTAGCTCTGTCTCTCTCTCTTTCTTAATCTCTCTTCTGTTTGCTTTCACTCAAATCAATAACTGCACTGCACCACTGAGAGGTGTCCTGCCTTTCTTTATCATATATACAAAAATAATAATTAAAAAAACTTTATTGGTGACTAGTGTAAACAACCTTGTTCATGTATTCATAAATCATGTGTCTGTTTGTCACTTGACTTTCAGGGTCAGGCTCTGTTCCCACTCTACAATGCTGGAGTGTGCGTGGCAAGTAATTGCCGCGCATGTCCGTGTACATACCGAGTACTTCTCTCCCTCAGAACTTTCATCAGCAGTAACTCCCTTGGCTCGGCAGGTTTCTGCTTTTTGAGCCCTGGTGCCTCACTTGGGGGGACCTATGGGCCCACCAACACACGCCTCCGGTGCCATCTAGGTTAGTGTTAAGTCCTTATGTACTTATGGCCCTGTGCAACTGCTAATGTGGTAATCACAGAAGGCATGGCTAATCTTTTCTTAGAATATCATATACAAAATTTGCATATACATATTACATGAGAATAGCACAATCTGGTCGGTCCGCTTTCTCAGAATTAACAAACATTATTCAGAGTGGATAATGCAATAAAACAATAACAGTAAATATCTAAGTTTAGTTTGTTTTTCTTGTGTAGTGTTGAGCTCACCTGACCTGCCTCTGTCATTGATAAATGCGAAAATATAAACTATAAACTTCTTATTTTAGTTTGTGTTTCTTTATGTTTCTGTGTAGTATACACTAAAACTCTTAAAGAGAATTCAAAAGATGCTCATACACAGCTGTGCACCTGCGTGAATGTGCATACGGCGTTGACCTGCATCTGTCATGATTTTAAAAATGTAAGAAATAAACCATAAAAATCTTATTTTAGTGTTCCTATGTAGTGTATAACAAAACAGTTAGGCATCTCGGACTTGGTGAATGTCTCTTAATTGAAGTCTCATTATCATTCTGTCACGAGGACTATTCAGCGACATCCACCTCACTTTTGGAGAATAATTGTTAAATATACAGTGTAAGGCATAGGTTTTGAAGGTATATTTCAGAATGACATGAAGTCCCTCTTGATATCAGATTAAAGCTTTTGATATTTTTTACGCAATTGCATAAGCATTAAGCAGAGGGCTGTTACCCACTTAAAGTACAGTTATTGTAGTTATTTTAATATACGTATAAATATTGTTGTTATATAGTATACTTAGTGTCATCTCAAGGTGTCTTATTCTTCATTTACAATAGTGTTTGTTGAAGAACAAATATTGAATTTTTATCCATTTACAATTACCTCTGCAATATTAATGGCAAATAAGAAAATTTTTCTTTTACCCCCAAAGCAACAAAGCCGTCCATCCAAGATGGAGGGAAATAATAAAACATAAAGGAATAGTTTTTACCTTTGCTTATTACAAAGGACTGACATTTTAGAATGTTTTTAAAATAGGCAGAATACATCATTATTAACAAATCCACCGTCCCATAGGTCTCAAGACTCCTGCACAGTGTGAACTGGTGGTAGGCGGAGAGCCACAGTGCTGGTCTGAGGGACACTGCCTCTTAGTGGATGATTCCTTCCTGCACACCATCTCTCATAAGGGTAAGAATTAAAGTGATGAACAAATCTGGTGCCATTAAAGTCTTGAAATAATTAAAAATGTTACTGTAATTCATAAAATCAGATCTGTTAAACCTCTGACTGTTGGCATTTATTTATTTATTTATTTATTTTGTCCACTAGGTGGCTCTGATGAAGGTCCAAGAGTGATTTTTAGTGTCGATGTGTGGCACCCAAACGTTGCCGCAGCAGAAAGACAGGCCCTGGACTACATCTTCAGTCCTGATCAGTAATCAAACTACAGATCCCTGGGTTCAGCAGTAACACCAAAATACAAAGAGATCGACCTTGATAGCATCTCATTCAGTTTCAGCTGATCTCGTCTCTGAACTACCAAAAGGAAATATGGAGACAATTTTGATGTAACTTTCTATTTACATGATGTGTCGGCTGTATGTAACTGCATTGTATTATCCCCAAAAATGTACTGACAACAAAAAAAGATGTCTTCCATCAGAAAGTTCCTTTAAATAGAATCAAGACCAAGCACACGTTTCTGTCTGACGAAGACTCTCTATTAGAGCTAACGCACTCCCAACGTCTGTGAACCAGCTCTGATTTTCAATACCTTCATATCACTTTTTGCTTGGTGCCTGTCTTGATAACTCCGATCTCCTGTTGTATCATTTTGTGCCTGATTTGTTCACTTGATCGTGATCTTTTTTCTGATCTATAAATATATACTGTGATTCAAGCTATTCACTCAGTACTGTATGGTTATTATATTTGTCCGTACCGAAGACGTTGTTTTATTATATGGAGTCTTATTTTCGTGATGAATTTTACTCTCAGACACATTCTGTGAAGAACACAGCAAAAAGGAAAAAAGAAGGTATTCGATCCGACTGCATGCATGTGTTGTGAAGCCTGACTGTACAGCCAATGTGATGCATCGGACCCATCTCCCTTGCAAAGCAAACATGTAATCAACTAAAGATGTATTCTTCAAATAAAGATTTTTTTGGCCAAAACTAAAATGTTTTCATAATATTACAGATCTAAAATGTTAGAATATTACATATTCCTGAATTTACCAGTTCAGTGCAACTTATCTAGAGCAACTTACATTATTATCTGCTTTATACATCTGAGCAGTTGAGGGATTAGGGCTTTGCTCATGGGCCCAACAGTGGCACCTTGTAGGCACTGGGGTTTGAACCCCTGACCTTTTGATGAGTAACTCAGAGCTTCACCCACTGATCCACCACTGCCCCCAGAGGTTATGTTCGAGGTTTCTGTTACAATACATGTATGTTACACAATTAGCTAGATTACAGACACAAACACTCACTACTACTACTAGGGTCCTACAGGAAGCACAGAGAGAGGGAGAACATGCAAACTCCATACAGAAACGTCCTTACCCAACCCAGGACTCGAACCCAGGACTTTCTTGCTGTTAGACGGTTGTGCTGACCACTACATGCAGTGTATGAATCAGTTAATCCTCTATCTACTACTGTAATGAACCCAGGTAATCTGGTTCAGTAGGACACTCAGCTTCCCTGTCTGCAGAGTACCACCCACACACACACACACACACACACACACCCACACACACACACACACACACACACACACACACACACACACACACAAATTGCTTCATTGCCATGCTTTATTCTATCCTGCCCTGTTTAACGTTTTTTTTATATTCAGCAAGTAAGAGTTTTGCATTTGGTCTATATACCTTACATTTATATACATACTTTGGTAGGTACTGCATCAAGACCTGCAGTTTTGTCAAAGTTACTCAGATCCTTACACTTGCTTATTTTTTATAATTGTGATTTTCAGAGACTCTTATTTTGGGGCAGTTTGTGTCTGGATCCTCAGATGTGCATTAAACAAGTTGATTTCATGAAATTCTTTATACATTAGTATTCTTGTATAATAGTATACTGTATATATGAAGAGTTTGAGTTCAGGAACAGATAAGTGCCATTGTTTTAATTATAAGAATAACAACGTTTTCAGTAGCTTTATTTGAAAGCTACTGAAAAATGGTTTTTCTCATGATTAAAACAATGGCATTTATCTGTTTTTGAACTCAAACTCTTCACATGAAAAGAGGAAAAGAAAAGAGATGAATTTGCATTTTTACCACATGGAACTGACACAAGGTATCATAGTTTGGAATACATCAATCAAAATCCATCACTGTCCCAGAATCCTGCCCCATCTGTCTCTTCTTCTGTCCAATCAGAATCCCCCCCCCCCAATCCAAGTGTTTCTGTCTCTTTCTCTCTTTGATTATTCACTGCTAGCAAAGAGAAACATCTGATTTTCTGCTCACTCAAGGTCTGCAAAGGCAGTAAGTAGGAACATTCTTTTCCTTTAAACAGGTGAGTGAAAAGGAAACTCTGACTCCATATATGTTAACTTGACAGTACGTTTTTGTTTTTTTTTTTTTTGTTTTTTGGAAGAATTTAGTTGTCTTACAGCTAATATCACAAACTTTTATAAATAAGTATGACATCACTCAGCGTTTATGTAAATATGAGAAAGCTTCATTAGCTCTGCTTAATATCTCTGCTCTGGTTATGTTTGTGTTAGGGTTTGTGTGTTTGTTAGTCTATCTGTTTGTTTATTTGTTAGCAACTTGTGAAAAAAGCTATTACTGGATTTTGTTTAATTTTTTTGGAAAGGGGCAGTACAACCCAATTGACACTCCATTAGATTTTTGTGGTAATCATTAAAATCTGGATCTGGGAATTTCTTTAAGGATTCTTTACCATTGCACAATAGGGACAGTTTTAGCATTTTGCATTCCACTCTATAAGTAAAGTCTACAGTGCTTCCCCAAAGAATTACATTTACCTTTACATTTACATTTCAGAGCAAAATACAGAAGTGCTTTAAAGTCACTATCAGTAAATATATTCTTATACTGGTTTGTCAGGGCACAGTCTAAGTATACAATCAGTCAAAAACTGGTGTTGTGTGCAAGCATTTTGTTTATTTATTTATTTATTTTTATTACAGTACGAGCACGACACCTATCACAAACCAAAGACTGGTCAGGATCCAAGTAACATTGTGGATTTGATGATCTGGAATGTTGAAATATACAGGGCTTGTTGAAAAAAGAATTGTGAAAATAATTTTTTTTTAAAAATGAAATAATTAATTTAAGAGAAGGAAATTAGCTGTCTAGGTCAAGGTTTGCACTCTCCTAGTGTTTCTTTTTCTTATAATTAAAGTCATAAATTATTTGTTATTTCTTTTTGCACAGGATTTCTGGTTTAAATTTATAATTTTACTAAGGAGTATGGAAACACAACCATACATGGTCACACACACACTGTCTCAGGACCAGGAAGAGTCACGTTTGCTTCTGGGACCAGCTTGTATCTTTCTGAAAGGGAAGAATATTGTAAGACATTTATTATACTCAAATCTCACCGTTTCTCTTTGAACATATGCGTGCACTGTGTATGTATGTATGTATGTATATGCTTGGAATTACCTATTGATATGCCAGTTATATTTGTGTTTGTAGTGTGTCTTTCTGTCTCTCTCTCTCTCTCTCTCTCTCTCTCTCTCTCTCTCTCTTTCTCTCTCTGTGTGTTTGTGTGTGTGTGTGTGTGTGTGTGTGTGTGTATCTTGACCTGTTTTAACTGAACACTGTCTGTGAATTGCTCTACAGGAGCGAAAACTTGTCGATGAAGAGATAGAAGGTAGAAATTTTCTCTTATTGTCACGTGTATACTCAATTAATATCCTGTATTTCACACTTTAAATTCCCTTAGAATGGAAACCATTTATTAGGAACGTTATGTCAACTTTATTAGGAACACCTGTACACTGGTTCATTGGTGCAACTATACTATTAGCCAATCATGTGGCAGCAGAACAGTACATAAAATCAACCAGACATAGGTGAAAAGCTTTAGTGTCAGGTTGATTCAGCCAGGAATGACAATCAACAAGTCAAACAGCCACGGTGAGCAGAAAAGCATCATAGTATGCACAAAAGATCAAACTTTAAGATGAACGAGCAAGAAACCACATTTGGATTCCACTTCTTAACAGGAATTTGGGCACATAATAGACACAGACTTATCCAGACTGGACCCAGCTTATTTTGCCTTAATAATCAACTGTCCACCCAGAACATGCTGGAGGGACAATGTCTCTCGGCTGGTCTGGGAACACCTCGGTGTCCCCCCGGATGAGCTGGAGGATTCCTAAAAAAGTGGACACAGAGTGTGCATCTTCCTCAAAGCTTGGTGTCTATGCACAGACTCACACAACTATCCCGCAAACACATAACTACACTTTTTAAGATAATTAAATCTTAAAGGGATGAGTTATAAAGATGTGGAGCTTCTTGAACTTCCCTTTCAAGTTACTCATGGAATTCCGTAACTGCCATTTAAAATGTATTGAACAGCTGAAAGGTTAATTAAACAGGTTCCCTTTTCTCTTCTCAATACAGGCAAAACTTAGCCAAATAAGTTTGTATGATACTCCCACATACAATTAACTTCAGACTATGTGATTAAAGATTAAGTTCAAAAATGTACTGAGTGTGAAATGTAATGAAATCAGTACTTTTACCTGGGTGTGTATGTGTGATTCAGAGCTACACCAGGCATTTAGCGAGTTTGATAAGGATAAGGACGGACTCATCAGCTGTAAAGATTTGGGCAACCTGATGCGGACTATGGGATACATGCCCACTGAGATGGAGCTAATCGAACTCGGCCAAAACATCAACATGAATCGTAAGAAACAAGGAAATGTCTAAGTGCTTGTGTTTCAAACATTGTTTACGTTATATAAAATAATATATACCTGAGACGCCATTGATTCTACTGCATGCCCTCTTTATTACACCACACAATACATACAACACATTCTCCCTATTTCTCTGGTGCTAGTTGGAGGTCAAGTAGACTTTGAGGATTTTATGGAACTCATGGCTCCTAAGCTGTTAGAAGAGACGGCTGGAATGATTGGCCTTAAGGAGCTAAAGGAAGCATTTAGAGAGGTGAGAGATCGCTGTATACTCTGAACCATCCTGGATATTCAGTATGAGTATATACTACAAAGGAACGGTGCAATCTGTTTGGTTCACTACCTATGGAATGAAAACCACTAACCCGAGTGGATAATTCTTGAATCAAAATGGCCTACTACTGATGATATGACACGTTTTGACCTTGGGACTGACGTCGTCATCATAATCACACTTTATTAATTCGTTTCCTAAGCCGCTTAATCATAATTAGGGTCGCACAGAGGCTGGCGCCTATCTCAGCCGACTTTGGGCATGGGCGGGGTACACCCTGAATAGCTCACCAGGCCATCGCAGGGCCAACACACATAACCATTCACATTAACACACACACCTAGAAGTCATTTGGAACTGCCAGTTAGCCTACTGTGCATGTTTTTAGACTGTGAGAGGAAACTGGAGTACCCGGAGGAAACCCACGCAAGCACAAGGAAAACATGCAAACTCCACACAGAAATGCCTGAACCTGGGAATCAAACCAAGGCCTTCTTGCTGTCAGGCGGACGTGCTAACCACTGTGAAAAAAATCCCATAAAAATCTCATTTTAGTTTGCTTTACTTGTATTTCAGTGCAGTATATATGAAAACTTTGTATAGTAACACACTGTTATGAAGAGCAGTTTACTTACATTCCCAGGTAGTATATAATAAAGCGGTTTCAAAAAATAAAAAGGTTTGAATTATGCTTAGCTTTGCTCAGAGCAGACAGAGCACATCTACCTCTCATTCACTTATCCTACTAGGGTCGCGGGGAGGCTGGACTCTCAGCCAACACTGGGCGAAAACGAGGTGCACCCTGAACAGCTCACCAGACCATTATAGGGCCAACACACATGCCTAATGTGCATGTGCTATAAGCAAGAAACATAACTGTGCACGACTGAGTACACAGAGGAAACCCACACAAGCACGAACATGCAAAAGCAAGAACATGCAAACTCCACACAGGATCACCCGAGCCTGGGACTTGAGCCCAGAGCCTTCTTACCCATACTTCTGTCATGGTTAAGATATGTAAAAATAACCTGTAAAAATTTTGGTTTAGTTAGCATTTTATGTTCCTGTGTAAATAGCACTAAAACGATAATTCGCCTCAGGCATGGCGAATGATGGATTGAATGGTCTATTCAGAGAATGAAATGCTGTACATTATTCAGGGACATCTGCCTTGCATTCAGCACATAATTGTTCAGTACCTTATGCTTTGTATTTCAGGATTTAAAGGGGATTTGAGAAAATCTGCTAATGTATTGTTCTATGTGCGTTAATTCTCTCTCTCTCTCTCTCTCTCTCTCTCGCTCTCTCTCTCGCTCTGTGTGTGTGTGTGTGTGTGTGTGTGTGTGTGTGTGTACACAGTTTGATATGGATGGTGATGGTACCATCACTATTGATGAACTGAAGCATGCTATGCAGAAGCTACTAGGGGAAAACACTAACAGGAGAGAGATCGAGGCTGTGGTGCAAGAGGCTGACAATAATGGGGATGGAACGGTCGACTTTGAAGGTGAGAGTTTCACACACATTGATAAAGGAGCTACAGTATATGCGTGCAGTGATTCAAACTTGGGTGGCACGGTGGCGCAGTGGTTAGCACGTCCACCTCACTGCAAGAAGGGTTCTATTCCCGGACTCGGGTGTTTCTTTGTGGAGTATGCATGTTCTCGCTGTGCTTGTGTGCGTTTCCTCTGGGTACAATTTTTAATAAAAAATATTTTTAACTTTTATGCTTATTGCATGCTTAATTTTTTTTACTGTTAAGCTCACACTGAAACCTTTTTTTTAAAACATTTGTACCAGGGCTGTGCAGAAACCATTAAAAGGAGCCTAAAGTATAAAAAGATTTAAATGCCAACAACCTAGTAAAGAAAGAACCTGTTGAGAAATCGCAACCAATATTCAAATAAAACAGAATAAACCACATCATTTTATATGACATGATTATGAGGAAAATTATATTATACATTTTTACTATGGTGACAGGTGCAGTGGTTAGCACGTCTTCCGCACAGCAAGAAGGCCTGGGTTCGATTCCCGGGCTCGGGCGTTTCTGTGTAGAGTTTGCATGTTCTCCCTGTGCTTGCGTGGGCTTGCTCCGACTACTCGGGTTTCCTTCTACAGTCCAAAATTGCACAGTAGTCTAATTGCCCCTAGGGGTGAGTGTTGATGGTTGTATGTGATTTGGCCCTGTATTAGCTTTGCAAGCTGTTTAAGGTGTAACCTGCCTTTACCCAGAGTCGGATGAGATGGGTGCCAGTCTCCCCTCGACCCTAATTAGGATTAAGTGGCTTAGAAAATTAATAAATTGATTAATTAACTTTTTACTGTATACCTGACTAATCAGAGATGATATAAAATTTTTCATTAATTCATTAGAAGTTAGTAACTTCTTTTATTATTCACTCAAAAGACTCTGGTTTCTCATTGGTGGATAGCCATCAAATAATTATTAGTATTCTTCTCTGAGTCAAATTATTGCATCATTGCCATGGGATAAGTTGAATGATAATTGCATACTTGGCAAACACAATATAGTAACATGACTGTCTACTGTGAAAATAGTTTAAATGAATAATAAATCAATTATATAGGATATAGGGAATTACTCAGGTCTTTGGCCTCAGCGAATAACAACCCCTTGAATAAATAATTTCGTCATCATACTTCGCCTCCTTCAATAACTGCTTATCATCTTCATCAAGGTGACAGTGGCACCAGAGACAAAATTACACACCCACAATGGCTACATGGTGGCATGGTGGTGCACTGGTTAGCTTAGATATAACTGGTTATATCACCTCACAGCAAGAAGGTGCTGGGATCAACCCTTGTGGCTGACTGGGGCTTTTCTGTGTGGAGTTTACATGTTCTCTTTGTGTCTGCATGGGTTTCCTCTGAGTACTTCGGTTTCCTCTAAATTGCCCATGGGTGTAAATGTAAGTGTGAATGGTTGTTTGTGTCGGTGCTAGCCAAGGAGTAAACTCAAGACCTGTTCACAATGTAAAAAAGAATTAAAAAGACATTTAGTTTTTCTATGCCGAGACAGAAATAGACATTTTAAATTCTCAAATAGAATATATTTAATAATAAAGATTTTTTTTATCATCTGTAT
This sequence comes from Neosilurus hyrtlii, assembly GCA_028564935.1. Lineage (NCBI taxonomy): Eukaryota > Metazoa > Chordata > Actinopteri > Siluriformes > Plotosidae > Neosilurus > Neosilurus hyrtlii. The sequence continues at coordinate 19,472,151 of JAOUQZ010000024.1, read as the reverse complement.
GACATTTAACATGTAACATTATCCTCTCTCCTTACAGAATTTGTTAAAATGATGTCACGAAATTAAAAGAGAAGACACTGAAGAGGAGGTGAAGAGGTCAGACAGAACAGGCACAGAAAAGCAATACAAACACTGTAGAAGAAGTAGCATTGCTCATCATGGACCTCATCGTGGACCTTATTTATAAAGCTGGGTTCAAACAGATTTACAGTAGCATATACTACATGGGACTAGGGCTGGCATAGTGGCATAGTGGCTTCAAGTACCAGGGTGTTTCTATATGGAGTGTCTCTGCATGTTCTCCCCATGCTTGTGTGGGTTTCCTCTGGGTACTCTGGTTTCCTCGCATAGTCCAAAGACATGCACATTAGGCTAATTGAGTGTTCCAAATTACTCCTAGGTGTACGAGTGTGAAAAAGATGCTGCCGTGGAGCACGCATTTCTTATGTTCCCATGTAGTATATACTAAAGCTTTGAATTTGCATCATAGTCATATTTTAAAGTGTATGTGAATTTACACATAAGACTCACATATTGTATGAAAACCTCACTCTTGATCACCTTCAATCACATGAATTGTATGGATTACTGCACTTTTGTATGTGTTTTATATACATGTAGGCTCTGTAGAATATACCATCGAGTGTAAATAAAGATAAATAAAATGAATTGTACCATCGTGATGTTGTATTGTGTTGCTGTAAAAATAGTGGGCGGGTCCGTCTGTGTGAGGAGAGCTGTAACATGTACACAAATGCCTCAGTTGACAGAAGATACAGTGGTCACTTATTATTATAATTATTCTTATTATTTGGTTTAGTTTATTATTATCTTATTATTATTATTATCATAATTAATTTCTGCTTCCAGCTGCCTGAACATTTAGGCTTATAGGGTTTTGTGGGTGTTGCTGAGTGCATTCACAGAAGAACCCCCACCACTCCCAAAAAAAAAAAGGGGACGGGGGGTTGAATATGTATGTGAGTACTACATATTGTAACTATGATGTACTAAGTCGCCACAATTAAACTGTAAGAGCTGAAGATCCTAAATGAAAAAGAGAGGAAGGGATATCTGTACTATAGTAGTACATTCTATATTAGGTTAGAGGATTCATCCTGATTTGGAGTGATTAAGCACCCACTCCCTTTCACTGAATGAACTACTTCTGTGGTAGATAAACCTAAATTGGTAGTTGACAGCTGTGCACCCTTGAAGTATTTGTACGAATAAGGATAAGCCTGTCATTTTAACAAATCCTGTTCTATTTAGTTGAGGTCAGTGCTGAGAAGCAGGGATTGACATATAGACTGAGTTTCCTATTTACATTATTCTGGATATTACACAGACAGGTTGTAGGCAGAAATGCTTCCTGTAACCATTCCACGCGCCTTTCAAGTCCTTGTATATATATTGTATGCTTCAGTACACTATTCTTTTTTTTAAGACTTTTTAAAATAAATTTCTATATTTTTTACAAACCCCCCCCACCCCCAAAAAATTTCTCCACTAATTTTTAGTCATATTCAATTCCCACCCATCAAGTGTTGCCTTCCCTATCACATGACCACCACCAACCAGGGAGGGGTACTGCTGCACATATTTGGGGGCAGCCTAACACACTCGGAGGGAAATCGATATCCGCCCCCCCGTGCGAATGAGCTCGCAGATACCCATGACTGGCTGGTGACTGGTGATCGCTGTGAGTGACAGGGAAGTGAGCGTATGTCAACCTTCCCCCTGTGAGAGCTTGGCCATTTAGCTGCCATGGACTCCCAGTCACGGATGGATGCAGCATCACCCTGGATCTGAACTCGCAGTCTTGGGATGTTGATAGTCACGCACCTGGTGATGTGCCACTTGGAAGCCATTTACAAAAGACATTTATACTTTTTCATTAATTCGTTCATTTGCTGAATCAATCAATCCTACTAGGGTGGCTGGAGCCTATCTCAGCCAGCTCTGGGTGAAGCCTGATCAGTTCACCAGTCCATCACACACACAATCACACCTAGGGGCAATTTGGAACAACTAATTAGCCTAACATGCATGTCTTTGGACTGTGGGCGGAAACCCACGCAAGCATGTGGAGAACAAGCACACTCTACACAGAAATGCCCTGGGCATGCTGGGACGCGAAGCCAGGACCTTCTTGCTGTGAGACAGATGAGCTAACCATTACACCACCATACCACCCTTATTCGAGACAATCGTTTGGAATTTTAGCTTTACCACACCATATACAGTAAATTGGTGAGAAAATCTTGATTTAAATGACTCATGATGTCACTTTGTTTGCTTGCCACCAAAATTGCATCTACATGTCACACACATACCTACAAAATGACTGGCCATCTATCGATTTGTTGATTGCGAGTGTGAATGTAGGGTCAGCTATCTAATAAGACGTTATCACGTTCTGTTCTAAAAACTATTCCGGAACTTCAGAGAATTAATCAAATATATCCCAGCCTCTTTTCCACCAACTCCAGACGTATTAGTGAGTGGACTAAGCAGCTCAGATACTCTGATAATGATCACATCTGTCGCAGTAGTTAATGCCTCTCTCCCTCCTATACACAGTTTAATGTCAAATTACTCTCATTTTACATTTATATGTAGATAAAGCATATGTGAGTGGATTAGAGTGGATTAACTGGGAGAACGTGAACATTTGTGCCTAATGGCTACAGTAATGAATGCTGTGGAATTGGGTCACAAGTATTTGCTATTTCCAATATAATGTCAGCTTCATAAATAATAGAACCCAGGAACATTGTTTAAAAAAAATAATAAAATAAAATAAAATAAAGTTCATATGTAATCAGATATTCATAAAACATACATTTATTTTATTCATTTATTATCTGTACTGCTTAGGGGCATGGGAGCAATGGAGCCAATCCCAGCCAGCTTTGGGCGAAAGAGGGGGGTTATACCTTAAACAGCAGTAGGTCCAGCACAAACACAAACACCCATTCATAACACTCACATTTACACTTAGGGGCAATCCAAAATAGCCAATTAGTCTAACATGGATGTCTGTGGAAGGAAACAAAAGAATCCATGCAAGCACATGGAGAACAAGCAAACTCTACACAGAAACACCCTTGTCATCCACCAGGCTTGAACCCAGGACAACTCGCTGTGAGGTGAGAATGCTAGCCACTACATCACCACACATTTGCTGATGTTTTAAACTTAATTTTATATTTTAATTAGAAGTTTAGTAGTTAAGTAGTTTCTTGAGTTTTTCTATATAATGTACGTTTTAAAATTATTGGCACCCCATTAGATAGCATTAGGTAATCCATCTCCTGCAGAGAATAACACCCCTGAGACTTTTTGTATGTCTGACATTGTGGGAGACACGTGTAGAAGAATATTTCCCTGAATTTACACTGGGGCATGATGTCCACAATCTTTATTTATGAGCACACTTGAAGTATGCATTGAGGTTTAAAAAGGAGGCAGGGTGCATCCAAGAGATGAAAGTTCATCAAAATTCCCTACAATGGATCATCAAGGTCTGTTACACAAATGTTAAGCTCAGCTGTGCTCTACTATGATTCCCATGTTCTAACACGATTGCCGCCAAATCGTAATACATCGTAGTAATCATGGCAAAATTTTGCAGTGATCAGCGCAACCATCACAATCATCATGAATCCACCAAGTTCCCTCAAGATCATCACAAATCCACCAAGTTCCCTCAAGATCATCACGAATCCACC
>JAOUQZ010000024.1:19436285-19465292 GCA_028564935.1 Neosilurus hyrtlii | reverse complement strand
ATCCACCAAGTTCCCCTCAAGATCATTAATAAATCCACCAAGTTCTCTCAAGATCATCACGAATCCACCAAGTTCCCCAAAGATCATCACGAATCCACCAAGTTCCCTCAAGATCATCACGATTGTTTTTTCACGAAGTTTATTGTGTACTTCATGTAATCCAGACTAACAGCCTGTTAGCAGGATACGTCGTTATGTTCATCATCTGCTACATCACATTATTTTCCTGTCTCAATTTCCTGTAACCTTCCAGGAAACTCAGTGTGGGAGTCAGATGCTTTGCTTAAGATTAATGGATGTCATCTTCACCTTAATCTTCCGCTTGTTCCGGGTTGGGTCGTGGAGGCAGCAGTGAGCTCCAGACTTCCCTCTCCCCAGCCACTTTCTCAAGCTCTTCTGGGGACACACCAAGGCATTCCCAGACCAGCTGAGATACATAGTCCCTCCAGCGTGTTCTGGGTCGACCCCGTGGTCTCTTTCCAGGTTGGACATGCCCGAAACAACACACCAGGGAGACATTCAGGGATAAACATAAATGGATGTGTAATAGTCATTTTTGCTTCATGTTCCGTTTCTTTAATAATGAACTCTGTTGAACTACAACACATTACTCCTGAATACTCAATTCTCATTCTTCATAAGGTATCGATGATTTGTCTTAAACAACAGCTCTCAATGGTTCTTTGTAGCTGCATGATAAATCATTAGTGTATTTCCATTCATTCATGTACCTTATAATACCAGCTCACAGAATGAGACTTGTATAGCAGATGCACCACAAAGCTTAAGACTCTTTGTTTTGTTATTTTTTAAAGTGTGCTGCCCTGCAAACTGACTTACACACCTTTCAATACAGACAGCTGGTCCATTTAGAGAGCACAAGATCTGCCTGACACATAAATAAAATATCGAGCTGGATTAAAAAAACATCTGCTACGAAAACAGACCAGTGATCGGAATTGAGCCATACTTTAATCGTGTTTATTCTGGCAGCATAATGAACACAAAAGACTCGCCCCAATCGAAATATCGCCCCAAATGTGTGCATGCGTCTGAGCCAGTACTTGTGAAAATATGCCTAAGGAAAGAAATGCATCATTAATAGACTGAAGCTAAGGATTAAACAGGATTATTTATAATACTTCATCCTGTCTCAGATAGTATTTTCAAATATAGTTACCATTGGACCAATTCGGTATAAAATGCATCGAGATATAAATATACATTAATGTCTGTAGTATCTTATTCCCATATTGTGCTGTTTTTTTCTTAACCAGTCTTCTATAGAAAAGATAATCTAAGTTAGTATATACACTATTTGGGAACAGTGCAATCTGACTGGCCCACTATTAGGGGATTAAACTATATTATCCTGAGTGGATAATGCTTAAATCAAAACTATGGGTACTCAGGGCTTACTCACAGTCACTTACAGCAGGTGCCATTCTCATCATCACCACCATACTTTAAAATAAAATAAATCATAAAAAATCTCATTAGCTCCCGTCCCCCAGGGTTTTACTTGCTGCAAGCAAACTTGCTATGGTTGTTCTATATTGGGATATTATGAAATGGTCCTTCGTCTGGACCCCTGTGGTATTTCTTTTAATTTGTTTAATTATGCACCTATTTGTGCATGCATAAAGTTCACCTGTCGCTTATCATTTTTAAAATGTTAACTTTTTCTTGCTTGCATTGCTGTGTAGTATGTACTCAAAGAATTATTTGAGTATTTATTAAATACTCAAATCAGCATGCCTGGTCCAAAAACCATCACAATCAAGATCATTCCCCTTCTGATTTGATGTTTGATGCATCTGAATGTTTTTGATAACCTCCATCCAAAAGAGCACCCTGGCAGAAGTATCGTAATCACCACTTCTGTAAGTCAAACTTCATGAAATAACCCCTGCCTGAAATAAATCCCAGGGATGACTACTTTTGGAATGCCTGGGTTAAAGGACAAGGTCAGCGCAAGGTCACAAATGTTTTGAGGTAGGCATTACCCACGTTAAATTGAAATTGCTTATATATCAGAAACAAAGCGACAATGACCTATAGATGCAATGAGGGACAGATAGGAAACCACACACACTTTCAAATGACAATTACCATTAGCCTTGCATGACCCCGAAAGGTCAAAATCAAGGTCATATGATTATGAATAGTCAGAACTTTGAAAGGAGTGCGGAGTCCTTAAAGTAGCTTGCTGTTAAAATGGAACACCAATAAAAAAAAACATGTAAGGACTTAAACGTATTGTAAGATGAGCACATGGGTAATTAAACCCAGTACCCATATAGGGCTTATTTGCTACATAATGTGTGCTGTGTGGCAGTGGTACCGTGCACACTTTGAGTGACTACATGACTCTGTGACAAATTAAAGGTGAAACGTTTGCTGACGGTGATAAAAAAAAATCTCATTCCAAAATCCCCCACAGGTGTTTTATTCAATCTGGTGACTGTAAAGCCATAGAAAAGGACTTACATCTACAATCTTCGTACTCATCGAAATAGTCAGTTAGCCTTGCGCCCTTGTAGGAGTTAAGGATGAAAGGAGTTACAGAAAAAAAACAAAAAAAAAGAGCAGTAATAACTGTAATGACGTACAGCAGGGGTGTCAAACTTATGTTCACTGAGGGCCACATCACTAAATTTAAAGGTGATTGAGGACTGAATAATCACTGAACATATAAAGGGCAACCATGAAATCTGCATTTAGGCATTAGTCCTCTTTTCCTTTATTCACTTCCATTTCCTGATAACGCTTAACAGCGATAAGCTAGCATGCAATCCTAACAGTCATGAATGACTAGCTGTTTACTTGAAACAGGCTTTGATTTTTGAATTTGTGAATTTCGCCACCTAGTGGAAGGAAGATGAATTAGGTTTCATGGTAATGATCGATGCAAAGAATGTACAATAATCATATTTTTTTAAACCTCTTGCAGACCACACAAAATGAGTTGGCAGGCAGAATTTAGCCCACAGGGCTCAGGTTAAACACCTGTGACGTACAGGGACAGTTCCATCTAAGGGGCTAATTCAATTCAAATCACTGCAACAAGACAGCATAACAGAGTCATAGTAGAGCAGCTAGTTTGTCCTTCAATTTGTCACCTTGTAGTACATACCACAAAAAGAAATTAAAGACAAGTCTAAAGACAGACAGCCAGTGAATGACAGTCAATGATGTTGGTTTTTATTTTCTTGTTTCATTATTGTAAATCAGACTCAGCTCCAAAAGATGGGATTTGCCTCAGCCAAGTGGCAAGGCTTGGCATGCCACATGTCAGTCAAAAGTGGGAAAGCTTCTTGAGGTTAAAAAGAGTCTCATCTACAAACAGCTCCTCTCACCCAGCAACGAGGACGCTCACACTGAACTGAGCCTTCAGTGCAGAGAGGAATCCAATAAAAAAAGAGAGAGAAAACCTAACAGAAGCTCTGTCCATCGTGCTTAGAGTTTCATATGAGGAAAACAAGCATTATGTATACAGTTTGTTTCGATGACTTGTGTACTGGTTTATTACACATGCCCTTTTCTTGTAGTGTACATTAATCTCCCACTGAAAATTTCAGACGGACAGACTCCACTTTAATTGTAATAAGAAGTAAAGTACTTAGTTGTTTAACCATGTTTTAAATACAAGTTTAGCGCAATGCACCCCAAACCGTCTTTGTAAAACTTGATTGGCCCCCAATAGGACCTCACTGGCACGGTCAGTACAAAGCTGATGATTGCAACATAAGCCAAAAAAAAAAAAAAGAAAAGAAAAAAAGGCAGAACAAGTTATAATACTTAATTATAAAAAGAAATGCTGACATTAACACATTTGAAATAAAATCCAAAATAATTTGGCAGCAAATGATGAGGTCATGTAAGGCAAACCGCATCGCCACAAATGCACACGCATATTTTACACAAATAATGTGCGCACACGCACGTACACACGTGCACACACTCTCACACAAGATAACGGACACTTCCTGGGTAAAAGATGACAGTTTCCTGTTGAAAAGGGCTTGGTGAAGTGGCACATTGTGATCGGCCATGTGAGGACTGGAGGAGGTAAAATTAAAAGTAGCCCTGGGTTTCGTTCCATTCCTTGTTTGCTCTAATTCTAGTCATCTCCTGCTTTCATTCCTCGAACCGATCCCTGGTTACGCATCTGTAAAGAAGACAGATCTCATATCATATACACAGATACATAGAAAGAACTTAAAAAGTACACTGTGTAATATTTTAAAGGCAGAAATTAAGTAGATCATCAATAAATATCGTTATTAAAATATAAATCATTAAAAAAAGGTTGTTGAGTTTTTGGAAACTACATGGAGAGCGAGTCCCCTCTCATGAAGGCTGCCATCTAGCCATATTTCTACATTAACCCCAAACCATACAGGCTTCACTTGGCTGAAAGCCCGAACCTTGCCACTAGATACCACTAAATTTTACACACTGTACTTTTAAAGGGTAGCTGTGGTGAATTAGTGGAACTAGCTAATTATAACGATTACATTTAACATCAGTGGTTGTCTTCCGGCAACATCAGTTCTCACCCGTTTTCAAAGTGCGCCCGAGTGTTACGACTCTAGGCATGCTCAGACAAATGTTGCCTTTCTGATGGGCTGTGCACAAATTCGTTGGATTGGCTGGGCTATGTCACTGACACATGTAGCATAACACATAATCGACCAGTACTGAACTGCACAAACAACAAGTGCAGAAATCATGAAAAACGTTTCCTTCTGTTCCGAAACCAACTGACGACAGGAAAGCCGAGTTGGCAAAACGTTAGCTAAACATAAGGCGGTTTGGATTTACAGTCAAGCACATCTCTGGCAGCGTTCTCGTCCTCAGATTCACTAAAATGTCATTTTCACTATCTCCAAGAGACGTCAAGCCCACCCAACGAGATGACGTCACTTCCAGGTAAAAATGACTGCTAACCCCAGAGTTCAGAACACCGCTAGTAATCCACAGGACACAATGACCAGTTTTGTGCTTTTTATGGATAAAATAAGTGTCTGTATTGCTTAAACATATTACATACGTTCATTACATAAATTATGCTGTAAAGATGACCAATACCGGGTTCCTTAATTTACAGGTTAAACTGTATGAATGATTTATTGTGTCAATGTCAAATATCTGGTAAAACTAAGCACCAATTTATTTATTTATTTTTTTGCTAAGACGCTAGTTTAATAATTCTCAGACTCAGGGAGATTTACTGTGTTACACCCCTTGTCCACTCTGACTCGAGTGCAGCTTTGTCATAGCTCGTGTCCTCATAGAAAAAGGCTAAAGTTTGTGCGGAAGTGAGCGCATGCCCAGATCTTCAGGACTACTGCTCTCAGTGAAATCAATGGCAAGAGGAACGTTCTTGAGATTAAACTGCTCCTCTGAAAACCTCATACACACAGTACATGTTACACGTATTGTGGTAGAATGAAAGGGCCGTGGAGTCATATTGCACCTGGTCCAGTTCCCGCTGTGTCTCCTCCTCCATCCTACGGATGTCGTCCATGGTCAAGTCCACCCAGCGGTCCAGCCAGCAGAACAGCTGCCGGTGAAAGTTAGTAAAGAGCCTCTTCTCTTGCTGCACCGACAAAGACAGAGTAGAGAGGTGTTAGTGTGGTGTGCTGTTTGCACACATAGATGTAATTCACACTAGATGGGAACGATACTGCAGCAAGAAGAATATTCAAAAAATCAAACAGTGATCCATGTAGCTTCCCATCAGGCCAAAAGGAAATGAAAAAAGTTCATTACCTTGTGAATAAAGTTCTCCACACGGCCCTGAAGTCCCCACCAGCGAAAATGCACAGTCACCAACTTATATGCAGTCATATAGGGACAGTTACTGTTATGAAGCTCTTTCTACAGTAGAAACAGAGAAAAAGATTTTAGTCGTTTGGGATATTTTCTATTTGTTGACGAAAAGTAAGTGTGCATACGCATATGTATACACCTTCCATCCTGGTCCCAGTGGCCCTCTGCCGGTCTTCTCAGAGTGAAAGAGTGCAGGATCCTCCTCTGCCTTGTAGTCCTACAGACACATTTATAAGAACCATTAAATACATCTTCCAAAGACAACGTCAGAGACTTGGGGGTGTATTATTGTGGGATGTTTCGTGTAATAGGATAGACCACTTAGCACTGCTCTACCAGCGATAACTCCAGGTCCCTCTGTCTGTCATGATATCCCACCAGTGTGTCACATGACCTATAATTTGTCTAGAGCAAATAAAAAGTTCCTCTGGTATATGGACTCACAAATATTTTGATTTGTTGACAGACAATTCACAATACAGTCACTCCCTCACTGAACCGTTTAATTATCTCCCGCCCACAAAGTGGCTCGGGAGTTACAGGAATGGGTTCCGTCCATGAGTCCATCTGGCGTCACACTTTAGTTTCCAGACATTTACTTGCTGCGTGCTGAAGTTGGGGCTTTCAAACTTGGTAAGCTGGCTCACTACTATGAGTGCTAGGATAAGATTGTGTGTGAGTGACCTTTTTGTGAGTGAACTTTTCAATGTCATAGAGGCAAAACTGTACATTAGGTTTCCGGGCATTTACTTGCCACGTGTGGAAGGTGGGGCTTTCAAACTTGCTATGCATGTTTTATATTGGCATATTATTTCGACGAGATTATCTGGACCCCTGTGGTCTATTTTCCCATTAGGGCCTCAGCCAACACTAGGCAAAGGTGGGGTATACAACGAATAGCTCACCAGTCCTTAACAAAGCCAACACACACAGACACACACATAAGGTCAATTTGGTTTTTTGTTTTTTTTATGGTGATTGCAGACTGTAATAGCACATTATTGCCACTCTTTGGTTTCGAGTTCTCTGCTTTGATTTACAGACTTATTTCCACACTTTTTCCAGTCATGGCACTTTCAAAAACATTAGTAAATACTGGATGACTATCACCTTCAGAACTACTCAGCTAAAACAGCCAATTAGCCTAATGTGCATGTCTGTGGACTGTGCGAGGACTCAAACCCAGGACCTTCTTGCTATGAGGCGGACAGGTTAACCCCTATCGTCAGCCTCCCGACAGAACCTGCTATATCCACTTTTTGCAGGAATGGAAAAATGGAATGACACACAGAACCAGCATTTTTTCCAAGTAGATGCAGAAGGTTATCCTAATTTATATTCATGCATAATCTCATTTTCACCAAAAATGGAGATAGCAGGATTTATCAGGCGACCAACGCTATGCTATCGTTCCACCCTTAATATGTACAGAAAAAAAGAAATAAGAAGGAGTTCTCTGTAGGATGTGCAGTTGTGGCCAGAGTGATCAGTTCCCTAATCAGTTACCGATTTAATTAGTAAACTGAAACTTGCTCATGGATTTTATGTTACACAAAACAGCCATGTAGCTTGTTTTACTTTACTACAATGTGTGAAAAGCTGTCACTTGAATGTTGCCAAGTAAATGCCAATTGCTAAGTAGTTTGTTTGAGGAAAAGCTACTTGGCAGCAGTCAGAACAAGTGTTTCGGCCTGCAGTAAATTTGGCAATCGGCCCAAGTAAAGCTGAGAGGGTAAACACATTCTGAGTGAGCATCTTCTTTCATTCACACGGTAATGTAAATTTTAATATTTGCTACATGACTGCAAATGTGGTTTTACATTATGCTTGTAATGCCATTTAAAATACTCCTGAAAAGGTACATGACTTACCGAATCATCCACCTGCGAGCGATCAGCAATATCAATCGGCACTACTTCAGTCTCCTCCCACTCTTCAGAGGGAAGGCCATGAGGCTGGAAACAAAGAAAACAAAATCAGTACCAGGAATTTCTTTTTCAGCTCGACAGATCATCAATTTGCCAAACTGCTTAATCTTTTTCGGGTCACTGGGAGACTGGAGCCTATCTCAGCCAACTTTGGGCAAAAGCTGGGTACGCCCTGAACAGCTCACCAGTCCATCACAGGGCAACACACACACACACACACACACAACTATTTACACTCACACCTAGGGGCAATTTAGAACAGCCAATTAGCCTAATATGCTTGTCTTTGGACTGTGGGAGGAAACCGGAATACCCAGATGAAACCCATGCAAGCACGCAAACTCCACACAGGAAACCTGGCACTCGGCACCAAGGATCTTCTTGCTGTGAGGCGGATGTGCTAAACACTACACCACCATACGGCCCCAGACAGGATTTTCCTTCTATATATAGAAAACACAGTGAATCTGTAGTCAGTGCTGCTATGTTCATGAAACATCAGTAACTTACATTATCAGTTGTTCCCAAGTCAGGTTTGTGCCAGGTCTCGATCTTAATGAAAAAGTCATCTTTCATGTACTCATTCTGGGGATAAAAAGGACATGCGAGTTATCACAAACAAAAGACATGAGATTTCATAACTCACATTCCTATACTGTTGTAATTTATTGACACAAGGAAATATACAGATATAATGTCAAAACATTATTTGTAATTTTAAAAAAACTAACAGACTCACTGTGACGACTGCAGCAGTGATACCCATCAGGAGGGGGAGGAGGGGGGAAAAGAGAAAAATATTTAATTTCAAATCATGTAAGACTATGTATTGTAGCACTGTATTGTATATCTGGATCCATTAAGCCATCATCTAGAGTTATGGCTAGGGAATTCTGTGATAATTTTGTGATAAATTACATCATTACTGGCCTTTCAGAGAACATCCCAGATAATATCAGTACCTTAATAATACTGACTGTGGGGCCAGTGGTGTAGTAGTGAGGGTGCTGGACTATTGATCGAGAGGCCGTGGGTTCCCTGTTAGATCCCCACCATGCTAAGACCCCTGGGCAAAGTTTTAACCACAAGTGTATCTCTGTCCACCCAGTAGTATAAATGGGTGCCAGTAAAAAAAAAAATACTGGGATGGTAACCTGTAATGGACTAGCATCCCATCCAGGAGAAGATCTTCACACTACAGAAACCGGGCTTATCACGCTCCGGCATGATTAGCCAGTAGGCTCAGGTGGTAAATACGCAACAGACTTAAATAATAGCACTATCTGGTATTATTCAGTATACTGTCTTTATAATATTATATATGTGACCCACTCCAGCGGAATATGGATTAAGTCGCTAGGTAGTGTTTTGTGTAAGAGCCTAAGTAAGTTGAAAATGGATGACAATGCAAGATCACAAAAAATACATCCTTCAACATGACCACGTTCGAATATCTATCCATGCTAAAATACATGTTTAAGTAAGAGCTCTATGTCCAAGTTGCTGTAAAACAATGGAAAAACCCACTTATCTTACCGATCAAACTGCTTTTGTGATTGCTCAGGGTATTTCCTTATTATCCACATTCGGTACCAGAATACTCTCCCTACTTACAGAATCCCACAAGGATTCCCTGAATCATATAACAGTAAACCAATAAGAAGCCTCAAAACAGACATGACTTGGTGTAAACAGAACTCATCTGTTACTAGGAAGATCGCACCAATTGATCGAAAACATTTAGTGTTTGGATGTTCGGGAGTTTCAAATGCGGACATTCAGAAACTGGTTCTGTAACTGCACTTGCTATTTTCTCAAAAGTAACATTTCCTGATTTGCGACATAACTAAGTCCATTTTCATGCTATACTCATGTATTGTACCTCATTTTGAAGTGGATTCAATTCTCTTTTCAAACATATCAATATCTCAGTATGTCAAATTTCCTACTTAATCCATATTATGCTGGAGCAGGTCACATATAAAGTAGAGACTGTCCCGTTACTGTAACTTCTCTAGTATAAATTTCTCTCAGAACAACGAGACGAGGAAAATTACATGCTAAAATGCAATATAAACACTACACTCTATTTCACTGTACCTTTTACTATCGAACACATTCCTTCAATTCTGTAGCATTACATATTTATACTAGTGATTTTTTAATAGCTATAAAGTCCATGTATGTAACTACGTGTACTGTCAACATTCCATGTAATTATTAACAGGACAAAAGGTTTGACAAATACTGACTAGTGCGACAGTAAGGATAGGCGTTCCAGGCTTTCTCGTGAAACACCAGTGCTCCCTCAGGGGCAACCATCTGAATAAAAGTGGGCACCTTGCTGCAAAAAAGAGAGAGAGAAAAACCAGCTTTAAGCACTGCAGGTTGATTGTATAACATAACGCAAAGTCAACACAGTCATTACGTCAAACAGAGCCTATGTGACAAAAGCTATCTGCTGGCGTGATCTGAAAAAAAGGCAGCGTGTTAAAACATTGCACAACGCACAAAGATTGGACAAGCAACCTACCAGAGTTAAAACAGATGTCAATAAGATTCCGGTATGTATGTATGTGTACATATGTGTTTGTGTGTGTTTGGGTTACTCAGTGGTAACCTATGGTGTGTCTATTTGGGTTTAGTGGGTTCCCAAAACTTTTGACCAATATTTTTATTTATTTAATTTTTAAATTATTCTTTTTTTTTTTTTTACATAGACTAGGGTTGGGTGATAGATCAATAAAGTATCATTACTGCATTATGACTACTCATATCATCAACCACTTCAACTTTACTCCAAAAATGTACAAGCAATTGTCATATATACAAGAATATAGTCGGTGGCACCGTGGTGTAGTGGTTAGCACGTTCTCCTCATAGCAAGAAAGCCTAGGCTCAAATCCCAGGATCAGGCGTTTCTGCGTGGAGTTTGCATGTTCTCCCTGTGCTTGTGTGGGTCTCCTCCGGGTACTCCGGTTTCCTCCCACAGTCCAAAAACATGCACATTAGGCTAACTGGCTGTTCCGAATCGCCCCTAGGTGTGAGTGTGAATGGTTGTGTGTATTGATTCTGTGATGGCCTGGCAAGCTGTCCAGGGTGTACCGTGCCCTCGCCCAGAGTTGGCCAGCCTCCCTTTAACCCTAACTAGGATTAAGCACCTTATAAAAAAAATGTAAAAATGAATGAATGAAATGTAGTACGACACCTAGATCTTAATATTTAACTGGGGGAGATATTGGAGCAAACACTGGGTCAAAACAGGGCTTTATTCAGTCAAAACTGAATACAAGTGAATGGTGAAGTTAAGCGAATACTTAATACAAGTAGAACGCTGAAGCAAAAAGTAAGAATGTAAGTAAGTAAATAAATAAAAAAAAAAATACATTTTTACAAAGTGCAAGTGCACCACTGCAGCTCCTGAGAGGTGGCCAGTGAGCCCACACATTACATTTTAATAAACTATTCTAAACCGCAACATCCACCGAGTGTGAGCTGCATACTTAACTGTTTTAGTATATACTACATGGGAGCGGCACAACCTGACTGCCTCGTTATTCCAGAAATATTCAACATGACTACTCATTGAAGAGAGTTTCTCATTTCTGATTGGTGCAGAGCCATCAAATAATTCTTGGTATTTTATCAATGCCACTGGATAATTATTGCATCGTTGTTATGGGATAAATTGAATGATTTCTGCACAACTGGCACATGCAACACAATGTCACAATCTACTTATATGAAATAACAATTCTCTACATTATATGTCACCTCATTCAATAATTGCTTATTATCCTGAATGGATCCTGCTTAAATCAGAGCAGCTGAATCACAGTTTGTCAAAATCACTAGGAGCAAGTGGTGTGATCACGTCACGCTTTAAAATTAAACCTAAACCATAAAAAAATTCATTTTAGTTTGTTTTCCACATCTTTCTGTAGTATATACTAAAACACCTTTAGGGAGCGCTGCTTACTTTCGTTTCTGAATGAGCAGAGTGAGAAGAAAAGACGCTGTTAGCTATACTGTGTTGTTAACCGGCTCAAAGCACAGAGCTCACCTGACCTTTACAGAGCGCAATTTACTTTCATTTTGTTTCTGAATGAGCAGGGTGAACAAACCAGAACAGATGCATTTAGCTACACAAAGCCATGAGCCAGCGAGCTGTTCCAGGTGTACCCCACCTTCGCATAGAGTCAGCGGAGATTGGCTTGGCTGTGTTTGCCTCCAGCCAAGAGAATGGACAAGAACAGATGCAAGATGTAAATATAAACCATAAAACCCATTTTAGTTTGCTTGTTTATGCTTCTACACAGTACTACAACAACTCTGTAAGAGCTATAAAGAGGCGCCATAACACCGATCTTAAAATTTGCATCTGCCTGCTGTAGACATTCCCTCTCAGAGAATATAAGCGACATCCCCTCACCTTTGGTGTATAATTGTTGAATATAATACCCACCTCAGCGAATAATTATTATATGTATGGAACCAGTTCAACAGGCTAATATCTTTGAGAACTGTGTAACTTCGGTGTTATGAAAGTAATTAAGAAGGCTGTAAATTAAATCGTCGTGAACTCACTCTCAGTCTGTGCATGTTCACGTAAAAGGGGTGTGTCTGAAGGTAAGCACAGCTTTGAAATCATGGCGTGAGCTCCGTATTATTCAGAAGAGATATTGTGCAGTAGGACAATATAAAGAATAAGGCACTGCCTAAAAGTGAAGAGCTGAAAAAATTAACTTCTGATAAAAGGCTTTAATGTGAATTAATTTTGATGATGCCGCTGATGACGTAATGTCATGGAACCATCACGTTGTCACCACCCCTCCCCAAAATTTGGATATTGTCTGAAAGAGTTACGTTATTAAGATAAGATTTATAGCATGGAAACCCAAAATCATCACAGGGTAGCGAGATGCCAGTCTGCTGGAGAGGTTTACTTCTGTAAGCACGTTATACTCGACAGAAACGTCAAGCACTTCCTCAATGTGATTGGTTTGGAAGTCTTTCTATTTAAATGATACCTACTGCATATGGCACACAGAATTCTGTTTACATTGTTAAAAAAAAATTTATTTTATTTCAAAAAGTGTAAATTATTTTATGGCTTGAAGCAATTAGCAGTTTGAAGGAGAAGATGAGGAGAAGCAATTACCATCACTCAGACATTCATTCCCATTATGACGGTTATATATCGGCATGAGATATCACTGCAGAGTTCCGACATGGACATGTATAAATGGACAAACAAACACAATGTTCACTAGACAAAAAAATCAGATCGATGTTTTACCTCTTTCTCTAAAGTATGGTGCTCTGCTCTTATGAGTTTAAAATAACTCTTACAGAAAAGTACAACACTTTCGGGGCAAATAAAGATATGAGATGTGTTATACATTACCAAGTAAAAATAATTTTTGTTGTACGTTCTTTATTTTCGGACGAACTCCTATTTCAAATAGGAATGAAATATACGAACATGTAAAATATTCATATATACTTAGGCACTGCCTAAAAGCAGAGGTGAAGTCAGAGCAAATGCAAATGAAATCTTTTGGTTTTTTTTTTAAATCACAGACACTAGCCACTGTCCCACTATTGTGCTGTGGCGAGCCAGGGCTATCTCAAGGTGAGCCAAAAACCCTATTATTCATACCAGAGTATCTGATGTACCCCACCTTGCACCTTGACACTGTGTTCCTACCCAGTTGGCCTCATCTGGATCATGGGTTATGTTATCAGGATTCTGGCCTTAGAGTAGCCCGAACGGCACAATCAAGCAGTGGAAGGGCTAAATGTTGGCTATCATGAGCGTGCTCAGCTATTGTAGCTATGTTTTAAAGATCCCAACTGGTAGAGCCATGGTTCTGTAGTACGAAATCTTTAATTAAACCGCACGACAGCACTGACAAAAAAATTAGCACTAGGCACTAGACTCCAAATTCCAGCAAGAAAACTGAAGAGAGGTGCGCATACCTGTGTATGTGGTAGATTTTGTGGGTGTACTGGCCCTTCTCCCCTTCTTTCTCGTATGGTTCATTTCGGAGAACTTCAATCCCTTCGCCACCTCCTGTGTTGTTTTTACTGGCCTCTGCAACCGAGTACAGCTGGCCAACCTGGTACTGGTGGGGATTCGACAAAAAACTAATAGCAACAAAGTACAACCACACGAAGACTTCACATATGAACCAGAACACATAAAACTGGCCTGGAGGGCCAAAATACCACGGTTTCACAATCTTGACAGACTGTACTGAAGTGTACTGGTTTGTATGAAGTGCTAACTCATCGGATTGTTATTTCGGAAATGTGTGGAGTCAGACAAGTTACACAGTGAACTCCTGCTTCAGATAATGGAGTAAACACTGCATACAGAAGAAATCATGCAGATGTGTGTAAAGCTAAAACGTTTTTAAAATGAACTATGAATGTCTTAATTGGTGGTGTGACTCTGAATTTTTAACTCACCTCTTCTACTGAGCATGGCAACACCACTTGACTGAAAAAGAAATGAACAGAAATAAACAAATCACGTAGGCTTGCTAATACACTGAAGTGTTTTTTTTCCCCTACCCGCATTCATATTAGCCCCGCCTGTTGTATTGGGATTGGCTAATATCTTACCCTCGCAGCCAATCCGAAATTTTAAAAACGATTCTATGAGCTGACTGACGGCGACTATAAACTATTCCCCAATCCTGGTACAAGATGCGATATTTCCCGGAATACGGGTACATTCCCGGCCACTCCAACCCAACGCCTTGCTCCAGTACCGGGTGTGAAGCCGCTTTTCGCCCCGTTAGCTGGTTTAGCTAGCTAGCGTTGTTTATTTACGTTACGCGGTGTAAATATGATCGTTTATAAACCGGATATTGTTTGGTTAGGGATTGACAAAACTGCCACAGGAGAATATATGTAAAGGATGAATTTGCTAACGTAGCTTTAGCCAGGTTTGTTCCAGTAGGATCAATTTCTCACCCCAATGCTAATGCTAATGCTAGCGCAGGACAAATAAGCTTCCCCCCACACCCCCCCCCCCAAATCACTGACTAGCATTCATTGTTATGTAACAAGAGCCTCGGAATAAAAGAGAAAACAGCGCCCGCTCCTTATCAAACATTCACAGCTTATATTTCTGTGAAATTATTCATTAGAGACACTCACTATTCCTTGACGAGTACCATGCCGAATCCGCACAGAAGCGTACATCCAACAACAAGCTCTCTGTCGGCGGAAATTGGACAGTCGCGTTGACGTGTGTCATCAGGAAAAGGGGCGGGGCTTGAAGGGTCAGGGGGCTAAAGCACTGGTGCTGCATTAGTCACATAATATACCCAGGTCTCAGCTCAGCAACAGTTACTAAATGAAGTCTCATCAGCTGCTGTAATGTGTCAGCCTTCATCTACACATTTTGTCCATAATCAGACCATCAGTGTGGTGTGTCTGCTGCTGGTACATCTGAGTATTGCTGTGGAACAGGCTTAGCTAGGGAAGATTTTGATATTGCGTCCACATTCTATGCATTAAAAGAGGCTATATATGCCTGACACCCCTTGCAGGCTCATCCTTCAAACACTGAAAGCACACAACTGCCCCTGTATCCTGGAACATTGCACTTTTCCAAGTCAGTGTGAACGGTTGTGTATGTGTTGGCCCTGCAATGGTCTGGTGAGCTTTTCAGGGTGTACCTCGCCTTCGCCCAATGACGACTGTATAGGTAGGATTAAATGAAGAGATGATGAGGAGGTGGATCAGTCGTCGAAAAAAAAAAAACATCTCGTCGTTGGTCAGGCGACCCACCGACAGACATTGTGACAGAGGAGAGTTTATTGTGATCTCATATCACTGTGACTTCAAGCTTGATGCGTGCTGTATGTTCTCTATAAGTATCTTGACTGACTGTATTAGGAGATACCAGATAATTACTTGGTCCCTGAGTCACTTCACTCAGAAACTGTGAAGATGACTTTCCAGTGCTGGTGATAGCGACTCTTACTAAATTATTACTACAATTACCATTACATTTATAAGATAACCAACTCGACTTCATATTAAACTATAGTGAGGTTCCTGCTACATGGTTTGTATTTTATGTATGTGTGTGCTCCAGAGGGGGCCGGTGGCGTAGCGGTTAGGGTGCCGGGCTCACGATCGAGATCATGGGTTCAAATCCCCGTTGGTCCCCCCACCGTGCTAAGACGTCTTA
Source organism: Neosilurus hyrtlii (assembly GCA_028564935.1). NCBI lineage: Eukaryota > Metazoa > Chordata > Actinopteri > Siluriformes > Plotosidae > Neosilurus > Neosilurus hyrtlii. The sequence continues at coordinate 19,449,314 of JAOUQZ010000024.1, read as the reverse complement.
ACCACAAGTGTGCCTCTGTCCAGCCAGCAATATAAATAGGTACCAGTAAAAATACTGGGAAGGTAACCTGCGATGGACTAGCGTCCCATCCAGGAGAAGTTGAACTTCTAGTCGCTTCACGCTACAGAAACCAGGGATAAGCACCGGCCTGATGAGCCACTAGGCTTGGGTGTAAAAGTCCAACAGACTTCCCTTACCGTGCTCCAGAGAGAGAGAGAATCTGGAGACTGAGTAAACAGTCTGTCTGAATTTGAGAGCCCCAGGTGATAATATGCTAGTTCAGTCCACAAATCGTCGTTAAAAAAATAAAAAGCAATAAAACAAACAAGACCCTTGGAATAAAGGAATTTTAACTACATCAGAGTTGGTGGTGGAATTGGAGACTATCCTTCCCACAGTGAACTGACCTAGAACCAGCACAAAGTTTACTTGTTTTCACCTGTCGTTAAATAACCCACTACTTCCTGTAGCTTTAGACACTAGTTTAGATTAATCCCACTTTTCTGGACAGATAATTTTCTGGGTTATTTTCGAGTGATTTATTTCTCTTGCTGTCCAAAAGACCATTTTGACTTTACACTTTGTTGCTTTGACCCAACTCTTTGCTCAAGGGGCAGCCGTGGTTACAGAAGTATGTTTGTGACCTGAAGGTCACTGGTTTGAATCCCAAACCAGCAGGGAAAATGTGTGGCGGCTGGGGGAGTGAGCTGCACCTTACCTTCCTTCAACTTCATTACTGAAATGTCTTTGAGCAAGTCACCTAACCCCCAACTGCTCTCCGGGTGCCCCAATGTGTGGCAGCCCACTGCTCCAAGTTTGTGTCTGCTCACTGTTTACATGGGTGTGTGTGTGCTCACTTTGGATGGGTTAAATGCAGAGCCAAAATTTCCCTTGCAGGATATAAAAAATAATTATTTAAAATAAAAATATCTAGTGCAAGGCAAACACAAACATTATCCAGCAAAGATACCCCCTGGATTAAAACTGACATTTTAATTTATAAGCTGCCAATCAGAAAAGGGACCATGTCATGCAGAACAACTTTACAGCATCCTGCATATTCTGAGCTGTAAAATCTTAGACATCTCATGTAGGTAATTTTCCTCTAAGTATTTTTATGAAAACATTAAGTACATGTAAACAACACTGGTAACAACACATAACTGTAAAGCACTGTGCTGTGCACTGGTCTGAGGTAAACCAGAATGCATGGCTTGTTTGGTTCACTTTCTTAAGCTGGGTCTCTTTTGGACTGAATCACTTTCTCTGCATTTGAGGACTACTAGAGTTGACATGGAAAAGACTGAGACTACCTTGGGCGGCACTGTGGGAGTAGTGTTTAGCATGTCCGAAGTGAAGGTCCCAGGTTCGAGAGCAAGGGCTTTTCTGCATGGAGTTTGCCTGTTCTCCCCATGCTTGAGAGGGTTTATTCTGGGTACTTCCAAAGAAATGCACATTAGGCTGTTCTAAATTTCCCCTAGGTGTTCTTCCTTCTCCTGGTGTCAGCTGAGATAGGCTCCAGCCTTCCCACAACCCTAATAGGATTAACGAGTTCAGCAAATGAGTTAAGGAATGAGTAATAAGTGCTTTTCATTTGAATTTCCAAATGAAGATGGGTTTCCCTTTTGAGCCTGGTTCTTCTCTGGCTTTCTTCCTCGTGTCAACTGAGGGAGTTTTTCCTTGCCTCTGTCGCCGGAGGCTTGCTCATTAGGGAAGCGTAGGGGGTTATAGAAAAATGTTTAAATTGCTTTTTAAATTACTTTTACTATATAAAGCTGTTTTGTGACAATGTTAATTGTAAAAAGCACTATACAAATAAAACTGAAGTGAATTGAATTTCCAATAGTGCAGCGGGTAGTATTGGTGCCTCCAGCTCCAGGATCCAGGTTTCATCCCCAACCTGTGTGTGTGTGCATGTGTGGGTGGTAATGTTCTGTGGTGGATGGGCATATCAGTCAGGCTGTAGGCCTATACTTGTTTTATCCCCACTGTTCACAGCACAGCCTACAGCTTTACCATGATCCTGACTGGGGATATTGGGAAAAACACTGTGTGTTCGTTTAAAGCAGCAACTTTATTATATGTGACCCAGTCTGGCAAAATAAGTCACAGTGACCAAAAATTCATGATTGAGTTAGCCATACCATTTTAAAGCTTAGAGTCTCCTCTTTTAAATGATATATCTAACTCAATTTTACATTTTTGGCCACTGTGATTCATTTTGTCAGACTGGGTCACATATTATATATATTAAAAAAAATTTGCTGGGGTACACCTTAAACAGCTCATTAGTCAATTGCAGGGCCCACTCATTGACATACTGAGAAAATTTTAATGTAACCAATCCACCTACAAGCATGTTTTGGAAACCGGAATGAAACTAGTGAACCCATGTGGACTTGAGTGAAAGTCCACACAGAGAGTAATGCATGCTCAAGATCAAACTGGAGCTGAGAGGAAGCAACAGTGCACCCCACCCAAACATGGGGTCCAGATACAGTGCTGTTTGGAAATTTGTGAATTCAGAATTGCTTTAATATTTTTGCATAAATATGACCTGAACCATCATCAAATATTTACACAAGTCCTAAAAATAGATAGATAGTCAAAGTCCTGACATTAATTCTTTAGTTCTGTGCTTCTTCTGACCTTGTATTGTGTTAAATGTTGTGTAAGCAGTTCATGTAAGAAAACTCACTAACTGAATCAGAACAGTTGAAGCTGTTCCATTGTGAAAATTTGATTATTTATTTATTTTGAGGTTTATGCGGACAACATCAGTCTACCAAAAACACACACACACACACACACACACACACACACACAATGTGACTTTTGTGCTCCTGATCCTTTTATCTCCATCTCTGAGGTCATGGAAGACTCACTGCTTTGTGCTGAAATGACTGACTGTTTCCTGACATTTCCCACCAGTCCAAATCAAACAATAACCAGTCAGTGCCACTTGTATATTTCTCTTGGTAATGGCACATCACTGGGTGTGACCTTTTCCTAGTCATTGGCGAATCTCAGTATATAAATGGTTTTAAAGAAACAAAATATTTTGTTTATATCTTCTAAATGTATATCACTAATGGCAAGAGATCTGCCGCAATATCCAAATACTAATTACTTTTCAAAATGTTATAGTTTAGTTTATTTTTTAAAAATGTTATTCATGACCATACAGTCAGTATTTCAGCACATAGAATAATTTTTATGATTTAGTATTTTAGATTCACAATTTTAACATGACATCTCCGACACCATTTGTGGAGCTCACATCCATAAATCAAAAACCAGGTATATTTTAGCGGAGCTCCTAAGTGGAGAACCATAAGCAAGGAACTCTTTTATGTACTCGCTCACTTGCATAATGATGACCAGCAATAAAAAAAGAAAAAAAATGTATTTAAAAAGATTTATTATCAATGACGAAATTTAAACACAAAAATAAAGGCTCATACACCACCACTCAGACTTCTACTTAATAAAACACAATCTAACTCAGGTAGGCAAACACCAAAAATGAAGAGTAACACAGAACAATTACTCACTAAACAGATAATTAAACTAACAATAAACATGAATATCAGTGAGTGAAAGGCAGTGAAAAGAAAACTCCGGGTAAACCTTTCCTGCTTGGGGCAGTGGTGACCTGGTGGTAAGGTGCTGGATTACTGATTTCACGGTCGGAAAGGTCGGGGATCCCAAGGTCGTTCAAGCCCCACTATAAGCTGGTTGTCACTGCTGTCCCCCCAGTGCAGCTAACTGGGTTATCAAATGCCAGCCACGTCTCTCACTGTCTATGGTGAGAGGCATGTAAAAGAACCATTGCTGATTTTCGTGAAAGAATAGGCGTGTTTCTGCCCTGCGATGGTCTGGCAAGCTGTCCAGGGTGTACTCTACCCTCGCCCAGAGTCGGCTGAGATGGGCGCCAGCCTCCCTGCGACCCTAATTAGGATTAAGTGGATGAGAAAATTAATGAATGAACCTTTCCTGCTTTCGATTCGAACTGTAATGTTAAAACATGGGTGAGACTTATTTATTATATGTTTGTCGGCTTATTTATTTATTTATTTTATTTGTAGCACCTTTTAAGCTTAATTATACATGTAATTAGTTCATGTTCCATGTTGCTTTGCTAAATGAAAGTTTGTCTGCCTACCTGGGTTAGATTGTGTTTTTTATTATTCTTTGAGAGTGATAGTGTTTGTGCCTCTATTTTTTGGTAATAATATGAGTCTGAGTGGTGGTGCAAGCTATATATACCAGTCAGTCATGCACAATCTATACATAACATCCAGTTGGCATCAAGTCAACAACAGGGTATGGATACAGGACAGCCATCAAAGTCATGTTCCATGCCTGTGGAGTTCCACTCAGGAGCTTTGCTATAAATAAAATTGCACACATATCCAACATCTGAGTTAGGATCACTGTGAAAATCAGGCAAAAGAATGGTGTGAACAGGGCATGATTGTGACCTGCATGGTGTCTGGGAAGCATAACCTAGAAGCATAGTTGGGAGTGCAGTGCAGCACTGACTCTGGCACTGACCTGATAATGATAATTGAAAGCCGGGATGGGGTAGAATGGTGGCATAGTACTCCCTAGCTTTCACTTCCACCTTACAGCAAAAGTCTAAGCTCCGTGCCCTGCCAGAGTGTTTCTGTTTGGAGTTTGCATGTTTTCTCATGCTTGCCTGGGTTTCCTCTGGGAGCTATAGTTTCCTCCCACAGTCCAAAGGCATGCACATTAGGATAATTGGATATTCTTGATTACAGCTAGGTGTGAATGTGAGTGTTCTTGGTTGTGTGTTTGCAATTGTCTGTCAAGCTATTAAGGGTGTACCCCACCTTCATGTTGGGGCTCCATCCTCCCCACAACCCTAATAAAGGATTAAATGGTTTGCAAATAAAATACCATAAAGTCCATAGTTCACCTTCAAATCTAAAATCTTTGAATCAGCTGTTCAAGATTAGGTGCCACTGACTAAAACCTCCTGCAGGTGTAAACTCTTTAACCCTGATATCTAGAGTATGATGTTTTCTTAGCGACTGAATTGTGTGTGGTGTCATGAGGAGAGCTACAGAGCTCTCTAGAGAGCTTTGCATTGCTAGAGACTAAAGACCTTTGCTTAGCTTAAAAAATGTATTCTCAGTTATGTGTGTGGTTTGATATGGGAATAAGCTGTAAGTGTTAGTGAGCATCTCACAGAACCAGCCACAGTTCTTCTGAAAGTTTTATCTGTGGCACTTGCCTTTTATTTTTTACAGCAAAACCCAGCAGCCTTTAAAAATGATTTCTTGTGTTATAATGCCAAAAAAAAAAAAGTTGCTGAAATATTTTCATGAAGTGCATTTAGCCTTGATCACAACATGTAATCTGCATGGCAATGGTGCTCCAGTTGGTCAAGTCGAGGCTTAGCAACATTAATATGGCAATAAAATGAAGTCAGCTGATGACCTAAATGTACTGCATGAGCAGGTTATCGCATCAATGGACTTTTTACTTCCTAAAATGGAAACTCAAATAATAAAAGAGTGGTTCAGGGAGCATGAGGAATCATTTTCACATATGTATTGGCACAAAGTTTTGGGGATGTGATGGAGAAGACTTTATGGAGTGGTTAAATTTTTCCCTCATCAATTCAAGACGTCGGTGAGAAATGAACCCAACACTGGATGGAAATTAATGTTATGTTGCTTAAGTCTGATGAAATAATGGCATGACGAAATGTACTGTAAGCAAAGCTAAAGGCGGAACAACATATTTTTTTGGCCGGCCAGTGTATATTGCTTTGTTTACTGTTTATCCACATACAAACATTTTTCTGTAACATTAATTTTCTGCAGGAAAACTAATGTTTGGAAATCTAAAGTGTTGTTTTTGTACTAAATCAAATATGCATAAGTCATAAAGTTAAAAACTATAACACAGTGTATACTAAAAATAAGGGTGCCCAACATTTCCATTTGGTTGTTTTTCACAAAAATGTATATATTACACAAATTATATAGAATTATATACAATGCTGTCCTTGTTGCAGAAAATAATGGTATGTCTAATGGTATTTTCTAAAAGGATGTGGGGGAAAAAATAAATGGATGTTTTTTTAACCAGAGGCAAAAGTCTAATGATTGTTTATTCAGTCTTTAGCATATAGGTGTAGAAATTCCTTACTTCTCTGATGTAAATAAGATAAACAAAAACAATAATGACATTACTGTGTGAAATTTCTATGGGTAAAGACAAACCGATATATCTGCATACAGTTTATCTGTACAGGAAGTATCAGTGGTTGGGTATTTCTGAGGGCTAAAAAGCCCTAACACTCGGGTTTGCCGCATCTGACATCTGCAACATTGGATTTAGTAACTTCTGGACGTTTTTGTGCATGTAAAGATACTGAATTTTATGGTAAGTAAAATAAAAACAACATGCATATGCACTGTGTTTATCATTTATCTGTTTCAAAGACTACATACTTTAAATTAGATAAGTTATAGTTTAATTCCCATGCTTAAAAAAGGATCTCATTATTTTTGTCTTATTAATATTACTGTATAAAAGGCTCTCTATATTAAGGGATATTAACATATTTTGCAAAATATAAATTTATTTACAAAGCATCCTCTACATGCTTGAACTGAACTGGACCTGCCTGTCTAAATATTGTTAATAAATAAATAAAGAATTTTAATTTTATTAAATGTTTAACTTGGTAATCTAGTTTCCTTAGGCTACACTTTCAAGTAATTTGTGAATCAGTTGCTTTGTGTTTGCTTTTCTTTTGCACTCAATAAAACAACTTAAAATAGGAGATTATTCAAAAAAATTTAAGCCAGGACTTTAATGTCATAACAAGGTAGATCACCTTGTGATCACCTTTAGATTACCACTACCACCACAACAGTGGTATAGATGTATAGAACGCGCTACATTATAACATGACTTATGATTCTGTAGGTACTCTAAGGTAGCTACTCTTCATGCAAATAAACTGTAGTGTATGTGACATGCACTATGTAATGCACTATGGTTATTCATTATCTGCTAACATATGACGTACTTTATAACATATAACTGCTACATATCTCTAAATCTCACAATAGAAATTTAGAAAGAAATTTTTAATTTACTAGTAGGCTAAAGAACTATTGCTATGGATGATTATTGTACAAAAAAGGTTTTGTTCTCCAGAAAAGGTTCAAAGTTAAACCCCCTTTGTAGATCAAAGTCAATAAAACAATGCATAGCCTAAGGGAGTAACACAACACACACATTTTTTTTTTTCACTCTAAAATTGCAGAATTAATTCATTTGGACTGGTAATAGTTGGGTGATTATTTGGTAGAAGGTACAATAATTATGTAATAGTAGTAGAGATTTTAATAAATAAGAGTGATTTTGAGGGCAAATTTGATCTAATTTCTCTAATGATCTTTGATTACACCTGCATATTTGTTTTTTGTTTTTTTTTTATATACCTTTTGGCATGCCATATACCACAAACTCAAGGCTCATGGGCCAAATTTGGCTCGCCACCTTATTTAATGTGGCATGTGAGAGCTTTCAAAGAATATAATTATTGTATTTTTAATTTTTTTTTTTGTATTAACCATTACCATGAAACGAAATTCACGTGGGGAACATCAATCTTCACACAGGAACGCCAGAGCCTGTGATGTACCAACCACAATGCCACCTACGTTCCAAGCTCGACTGTCAGTGGCAAGCAGTGTCAGAAAAAGGAAAGTGAATGCATAAATTAAGAAAAGATGACAAATTAATCATTTTGTCATAACAATTTCATGGTTGCCCTTTTTGAATAGATGTTCACTGATTATTTGCCCCTAGATGATCTAAAAATTTAGTGATGTGTCCCTCAGTGAAAATGAGTTTGATTCCCCTGCCACATACTATAGATTGTTCGGTAAAAGAGTCTCTAGACAGAAGGATAACTTGGAGTTTTATCCATTTGATTGATCCACTCAAGCCTATAAACATAGTCATATCCGAGCTGAGAAAAAGGTACAGAATATAACTGGAATCTGGGGCATTTTTACTGACCGGTTCAACCTCACTCGCTCATTTGCCAAACAATGAATCCAATTAGGGTCGTGGGGAGGCTGGAGTCTATCTCAGCCGACAACGAGCGAACGCGGGGTACACCCTGAACAGCTCGCCGGACCATCTGAGAGCTAACACACACACAAACAATTCACACTCACATTCACACCTAGGGGTAATTTGGAACAGCCGATTAGCCTTATGTGCATGTCTTTGGACTGAGCGAGGAAACTGGAGTATCTGGAGGAAACCCACACAAGAATGGCACGGAGATAACATGCATACTCCACACAGAAATATCCTCGAGCTTGGGACTCGAACCCAGGACCTTCTTGCTGTGAAGCAGATGTGGTTCAACCCAAATCATAAAACACACACAGACTTTATGGTGTTTGAAAAGAGAAGCAAAATGAGTACAAAGGATCAGTTTGGATGCACACTTTATAGATGGCAATTTCCATAAGAATGATTCCAAATTAAACATATTCACTTGTTACTGAAGGGGTCCAATTTGACAAAAGGTGTAAGAGTTTCTTTTTCTTTTTGTGAATTCAGTTGAAATACACAAGTTCCCATGCAGTATAACTCACGAGTGAAAATAAACGGTGTCTTTACACCTTAAAATAATATCTGAGGGATATTTTCTAGGTTCTGTGAAGAGCCTGGCGGTCAGTGTGTTATTCCCCATCCTAACCCCCCTTCACTTTTCCTGAGCCCCTCACACTCTTTCCCACTGTATCGCGAGAGACTGACTGGGACAGCAGGCAGAGAAATAACCACATGATTATAACACATCCAGAGAGCAATATCCACGTGTTATAGCTGAATATGATTCATTATTAGCACGCTAACTGTTTATTGATGCAGAGCATAAGACGCAGTGGCTAGTCAAAGTGGAATGAGGACTAAAACCGAAGGCAACAACCACTGGCTTCTTCTTGTCTAAACAACTAGCTAGCTATGTAGCCGCCGAGCTAGTTAGCTAGCTAGCTACATCTGCAATATTGACATTTACGTAGGTTAGTTAGCTAGCTAGCTGCCTAAAGCTACACAAGAAAGCCTCAGTTTAAAAAATTCTGGTCCGCCTTAGGTTTTTGACCCTCCTGAATAAAAAGGTAGGACATATTCTACAGCTATAACTACAGCTAATATGGCTAGCTATCTAGCGAGTTAGCTAAGTGGCTTTATTAGCAAAAGTTCCAAGCTAGCTTGTTCAGCATATTGACAGCATTAGCTCGTTATCTAGCTAGCCAGAGAGCTACAATGCTTTTACTCCTCTAATATGGCTTTGTAATTGTCGTGTTAGCTTTAGCGTCCTGTATGACAGCTGTATTGTTATGGCAGTGAGGCCTGTGTATGAGGTTAATTGTTGTTGTCCTCTATGTTTAGCCCCACACAAGCAAACCGCCGGTCTCCATTTACACCCTGACCCGAAAATGGTGAGTCCACGTCGTTTTGGGGGTTTTGTTGTTGCTGTTGTTGTTTTATTATGATAATATTGTCGTGTTTTGGTAGCAACTAGTGGCGTGAAATGCTATCACTGTTTCTGCATCAGCAAGCTTGCAATCATCTAACAAGTGTAAGAAAACAGAAATTGTAAGCACATCAGTTATAACTCCTAGCTAGGCATCTTTCATAATAAGCAGCTTGTGAGTACACAAACTGGAGCAATCATGTTACATCACACAAGACTAGTCAGCTCAGACAAGACAATAAGTTCCTGATTTGTAGTTGTTGGTTGTCACTTGCAGAACCCCTTTTCTCAGAAGAAATAATGTATGTTGTAAACAATAAATCACAGAGCACTCATTAAATCATAATGATCACTCATCGGTGGCTGTCTGATATATACTACTGGTTTTAAAATAACAAGAACTATAACCTTATTCAAACTTGATATTCACATCACTCACAATTGCACTACGCTGCATACAGGTGTAAACGGCTCTGGTTTGCCCACACATACATTTATGAAGGACCTCCTCTCATCCATGTTCCTCGGTTACCAAAACATGCACTACACTGTGTTCTCTATACCATATCGCACAATATGGCATTACTTTTGCAACAATGTTGGTAGTACACGTTTGCACTGTAGCCATATAATGTTTTCGTATGTGGTAGCTTTATGACTTCTCAAGTATGGGTTTTAATTAAGTATGACTGCAAAAACTTTGGCTCCCCATAAAGCAGGGTTACATTTTGGAATGTTTTTCACTGGATTTATTGTGTTTAAATTATTGACATCATTAATATTTTTCTGTTGTTGTATTTTTTTATTGCAGGCCACAGACCCACTTTGGTTTCTTGTGAAACCATGAGAAAAAGAACAAGACTTCATCAGCTCTGCTCCTCGACGAACACTATCTGTGTAACCCCTTTGATGTATTCTAAAGTCAGTCATTATGCAGATTCTTATATATTTATTTTTAAGTTAGCATTCACTGCCTTATGCAGAGTGTGCAACCCTTTCTAAAGCGCCCCAGTTGTTTCTTAAATGGGGGGAGACTGTCACTACTCCTTTTTTGGTCCATTATTTTTCCTAGTCTTGCGTACAGCTTTATCCCATGAACAGAGCGTGCCTTTTCCCGACCCCATCAGTTTGTGACAATCTCTAGATCCTCAGTCAGTAGGCTTTAGTGATTAGTCTACAAATCACAGCAAATCAGTCGCTCATTTAATCAGTTATGAACGGCTCCTTATTAACCCCACCCAGCCCACGGGCTGCAGCAAACTCCTCCCCACTTCCTCCATCCCCGTCCCCCTCACCGTCTCCTCCATCTCCCTCATTGTTGCCCCTTTCAGTGCGTCCCCCACCTTTACCCCCTCCGGCTTCTACCCAGCCGCTGTCTTCTCTGTCTGACACACCGACTCCTTCACCTTCCCCCTGCCTTAGCTGGACCGAGTTCTGTGAGCTTCACGCCCGGGTTGCCGCTGGCGATTTTGCCCGTCACTTCAGGGCGTTTCTCCTGGAGAATCCGCATTATTCCCCCGATTCTGCTGCTGCTTTCTGCCGCCGTTTTACTGACCGATTTGTTCGGCATTTTGAGAGTGAACTTGAGGGAAGCGGTGCAGTAAGAGAGGGTACAGGGATTTGGGTCACTCAGTCTGATGCCACGTCATTAGAGGAAGAGGCGACATCACCACCACTTCTACCACCTGATGCTGCTGCAACCTGCCTGCCCAGCCATGTAAGGGCTCTGCCCAAACCACTTTCAGCTCGGCAGGGATTGGACACTCGAGGTGCAGATAGATTTCAGAATCCGAGCGTTTTCCAGGACTCGTATGCTCATACGCAAATTCTGCCACCATCATCATCTTCGTCTTGTTCATCTTCAATGGGTGGGAACAACGGTCGAAGGGAAGATAGGGCATTGACGGTTAAGAAGTATCCTGGCCACTTGCCTGGGAATGGAGACCTGGAAGAGGAGGAGGATAACTGGGTGGGGCCAGTCACAGGAGAGGAGGCGGAGTCAGACGAGCTAGTGGGGAAGGACTGCGAGGGAGATGGTAGCACTCTCACAGACAGACCTGACGGCAGCCTGACACCACTAAGCCCTGCTTCTGGGGAACCACTAAGTTCTGGGTCAAAAGGCAACATTCCAGGTACAGGTGGCCACTCCAAAAACAAGCTAAAGAAACGCTTCTCCCTGCGCAACGTGGGCCGCAGCGTGCGTGGCAGCGTGAGAGGGATCCTGCACTGGCGGAGCTCCTCTGGTGACTCGCCTCAAAGCTGTGGCTCATCGAATGCCACGCAACTGCCCTCCAGCTACAGCTACACCATGGGCTTGCAAGATGCCAAGAGGAATGCTCAAGGTGCTCCAGCCTCTCTCCCGGTTTCACTTTCTTTGCCCCTTTCCCTTCCTCACTCATCCTCCTCCTCCCTGCCACCATCATCCTCTAGCAGTGCCACCTCTCTCTCCCTCTCAGAAGCTCGTGACCGGAGGAGGAGTAACGGAGAAGGCGAAAAGGAGAAGTGGACCCACAGGTTGGAGAAGCTGCGTCTGTCCCGCTCTCCACCACCAACCCTACAAGCACCTGTTGGACCCACGTCAGCCTTTTTGCCCTCTGTCCTGCCATCGAGAAAGACCGGCCGACTTGTACGAGAGGGCGGAGTGAATGTCTGTTCCTCCGCAGATGAATTTACTGGCTCTCATGGCTTTCCAGGTTTCTCTTTCGGGTTGCTTCACCATGGTATAGACAATAATAATGCCGTCTCTGGCTCCAGTATGGAGCAAGCCAGTGGAATGCCTCCTCCAGTCACAGGGGGGGCAATAGCTGGACGGGGCACTCGCTGGCACAAGTGTCGACTGGTTCTGAAGGAGCGAGACAAGGAAGGAGGCGAGAGAGGAGAGGAGTACTTCCTGGAGTTTTACATCCCCCCCAAGGTAAATGTAAAATCATGTGGTTTCCTTTAAACATATAGTTTATAAAGAGAGACTTTGTAATAACACTGGATCCGGATGTCAGAAAAGCACTTTTTTCTTTTTCAGGCCTCCAAGCCCAGACTGACTATCCCATGCTGCTGCATCTTAGACGTCAGGAGCACCACAGCTCTCGAAGTGCCAGACAAAGAAAACACTTTTCTTCTACAGGTTTGTCTTCATGGCTCTCACACTCACTTCACTGCACCTCTCTACATCTGTTCTTCTTTTCAAATTTTGCTCAAATGTTTCCTGTATCTACTCTTTGCCTTTATTTCAGTTAATATCTTGTCTATCTCTTTGTTGTCTTTGTGTTTGTCAACGTGTTCCCTCAGTTGGAAGGCCAAGTTCATTATGTCATTGAGACCAGAGATGCTGTACAGATGAGAGCTTGGCTGAGTGACATTAGAAACAGCATCTGTCTGAGGTGGGATGTATTTAGTTACTTTAGGATATACCGTGTTTCCCCGATAATAAGACACTGTCTTATTTTTTTTTCGGTTCAAAAAACACCATAGGGCTTATTTTCGGG